>WOVY01000525.1:7500-78401 GCA_013436015.1 Rhipicephalus annulatus | reverse complement strand
GTGGGTTCGAGCCCCACGTTGGGCGCTGCGTTTTTTTTACTGATCTGTTACTATGCTACATGGATTGTTTTTAATCTTTCTTCGCCTTGCTCTCCTTCGCTCTTGATTTAAGCTTTCTGACCATGAACGCATGGGGTGACACAAACTAAACGGGTGCTGTCTGCCCGGCTAGCTCAGTCAGTAGAGCATGAGACTTTTATTCTCAAGGTCGTGGGTTTCGAGCTCAGGGTAGGCGCTGCATTTTTGCACTGATCTGTTCCCATGTTACGCGGATTGTTTTTTAATCTTTCTTCGCTTTGCTCTCCTTCGCTCTGTTATTTAAGCTTTCTGACCATGAACGCACTGGGGTGCTGCAACTGAAACGGGTGCTGTCTGCCCAGCTAGCTCAGTCAGTAGAGCATGAGACTTTTTATTCTCAGGGTCGTGAGTTCGAGACCCACGTTGGGCACTGCGTTTTTTTACTGATCTGTTACTATGCTACACGGATTGTTTTTTAATCTTTCTTCGCCTTGCTCCCCTTCGCTCTTTGATTTTAAGCGTTCTGACCATGAACGCACGGGTTCCGGCCAACTGAAACGGGTGCTGTCTGCCCAGCTAGCTCACTCAGTAGAGCATGGGACTTTTATTCTCAGGGTCGTGGGTTCGAGCACCACGTTGGGCGCTGCGTTTTTTACTGATCTGTTACTATGCTACATGGATTGTTTTTTAATCTTTCTTCGCCTTGCTCTCCTTCGCTCTTTGATTTAAGCTTTCTGACCATGAACGCATGGGGTGACACAAACCTAAACGGGTTCTGTCTACCCGGCTAGCTCAGTCAGTAGAGCATGAGACTTTTATTCTCAAGGTCGTGGGTTCGAGCCCCAGGTTGGGCGCTGCATTTTTGCACTGATCTGTTCCCATGTTACGCGGATTGTTTTTTTAATCTTTCTTCGCTTTGCTCTCCTTCGCTCTTTTATTTAAGCTTTCTGACCATGAACGCACGGGGTGCTGCCAACTGAAACGGGTGCTGTCTTGCCCAGCTAGCTCAGTCAGTAGAGCATAAGACTTTTATTCTCAGGGTCGTGAGTTCGAGACCCACGTTGGGCGCTGCGTTTTTTACCGATCTGTTTATATGCTCCGCGGATTGTTTTTTAATCTTTCTTCGCCTTGCTCTCCTTCGCTCTTTGATTTAGCTTTCTGACCATGAACGCACGGGGTGCCGCCAACTGAAACGGGCGTTTTCTGCCCGCCTAGCTCAGTCAATAGAGCATGAGACTTTTATTCTCAAGGTCGTGGGTTCGAGCCCCAGGTTGGGCGCTGCATTTTTGCACTGATCTGTTCCCATGTTACGCGGATTGTTTTTTCAATCTGTCTTCGCTTTGCTCTCCTTCGCTCTTTTATTTAAGCTTTCTGACCATGAACGCAGGGGGTGCCGCCAACTGAAACGGGTGCTGTCTGCCCGGCTAGCTCAGTCAGTAGAGCATAAGACTTTTATTCTCAGGGTCGTGGATTCGAGCCCCACGTTGGGCGCTGCGTTTTTTTTACTGATCTGTTACTATGCTACACGGATTGTTTTTTTAATCTTTCTTTCGCCTTGCTCTCCTTCGCTCTTTGATTTAAGCTTTCTGACCATGAACGCATGGGGTGACGCAAACCTAAACGGGTGCTGTCTGCCCGGCTAGCTCAGTCAGTAGAGCATGAGACTTTTATTCTCAAGGTCGTGGGTTCGAGCCCCAGGTTGGGCGCTGCATTTTTGCACTGATCTGTTCCCATGTTACGCGGATTGTTTTTAATCTGTCTTCGCTTTGCTCTCCTTCGCTCTTTTATTTAAGCTTTCTGACCATGAACGCACGGGGTGCCTGCCAACTGAAACGGGTGCTGTCCTGCCCAGCTAGCTCAGTCAGTAGAGCATGAAGACTTTTATTCTCAGGGTCGTGGATTCGAGCCCCACGTTGGGCGCTGCGTTTTTTTTACTGATCTGTTACTATGCTACACGGATTGTTTTTTAATCTTTTTTCGCCTTGCTCTCCTTCGCTCTTTGATTTAAGCTTTCTGACCATGAACGCATGGGGTGACGCAAACCTAAACGGGTGCTGTCTGCCCGGCTAGCTCAGTCAGTAGAGCATGAGACTTTTATTCTCAAGGTCGTGGGTTCGAGCCCCAGGTTGGGCGCTGCATTTTTGCACTGATCTGTTCCCATGTTACGCGGATTGTTTTTTCAATCTGTCTTCGCTTTGCTCTCCTTCGCTCTTTTATTTAAGCTTTCTGACCATGAACGCAGGGGTGCCGCCAACTGAAACGGGTGCTGTCTGCCCGGCTAGCTCAGTCAGTAGAGCATGAGACTTTTATTTTCACGGTCGTGGGTTCGAGCCCCACGTTGGGCGCTGCGTTATTTTACTGATCTGTTTATATGCTACACGGATTGTTTTTTAATCTTTCTTCGCCTGCTCTCCTTCGCTCTTTGATTTAAGCTTGCTGACCATGAACGCACGGGGTGACACAAACTGAAACGCGTGCTGTCTGCCCGGCTAGCTCAGTCAGTAGAGGATGAGACTTTTAGTCTCAGGGTCGTGGGTTCGAGTCCCACGTTGGGCGCTGCGTTTTTTCACTGGTCTGTTACTATGCTACACGGATTGTTTTCCAATCTTTCTTTGCCTTGCTCTCCTTCGGTCTTTGATTTAAGCTTTCTGACCATGAACGCACGGGGTGACGCAAACTGAAACGGGTGCTGTCTGCCCGGCTAGCTAAGTCAGTAGAGCATGAGACTTTTATTCTCAGGGTCGTGTGTTCGAGTCCCACGTTAGGCGCTGCATTTTTTTACTGATCTGTTCCCATGTTACACGGATTGTTTTCCAATCTTCGCCTTCCTCTCCTTCGCTCTTTTACTTAATCTTTCTGACCATGAACGCACGGGGTGACGCAAACTGAAACGGGTGCTGTCTGCCCGGCTAGCTCAGTCGGTAGAGCATGAGACTTTTAATCTCAGGGTAGTGGGTTCGATCCCCACGTTGGGAGCTGCATTTCTTTATACTATGCTACACGGATTGTTTTCCAATCTTCGCCTTCCTCTCCTTCGCTCTTTTACTTATTCTTTCTGACCATGAACGCACGGGGTGACGCAAACTGAAACGGGTGCTGTCTGCCCGGCTAGCTCAGTCGGTAGAGCATGAGACTTTTAATCTCAGGGTCGTGGGTTCGAGCCCCACGTTGGGCGCTGCATTTTTTACTGATCTGTTATTATGCTACACGGATTGTTTTCCAATCTTCGCCTTCCTCTCCTTCGCTCTTTTACTTAATCTTTCTGACCATGAACGCACGGAGTGACGCAAACTGAAACGGGTGCTGTCTGCCCGGCTAGCTCAGTCGGTAGAGCATGAGACTTTTAATCTCAGGGTCGTGGTTTCGAGCCCCACGTTGGGCGCTGCATTTTTTACTGATCTGTTACTATGCTACACGGAGTGTTTTTCCAATCTTCGCCTTCCTCTCCTTCGCTCTTTTACTTAATCTTTCTGACCATGAACGCACGGGATGACGCAAAATTAAACGGGTGCTGTCTGCCCGGCTAGCTCAGCCGGTTAGAGCATGAGACTTTGAATCTCAGGGTCGTGGGTTCGAGCCCCACGTTGGGCGCTGCATTTCTTTACAGATATGTTCCCATGTTACACGGATTGTTTTCCAATCTTCGCCTTCCTCTCCTTGGCTCTTTTACTTAATCTTTCTGACCATGAACGCATGGGGTGGCGCAAACCTAAAAGGGTGCTGTCTGCACGGCTAGCTCATTCAGTAGAGCATGAGACTTTTAATCTCAGGGTCGTGGGTTCAAGCCCCCTTTGGGCGCTGCATTTTTTTACTGATCTGTTACTGTGCTACACGGATTGTTTTCCAATCTTCGCCTTCCTCTCCTTCGCTCTTTTACTTAATCTTTCTGACCATGAACGCACGGGGTGACGCAAGCTGAAACGGGTGCTGTCTGCCCGGCTAGCTCAGTCAGTAGAGCATGAGACTTTTAATCTCAGGGTCGTGGGTTCGAGCCCCACATTGGGCGCTGCGTTTTTGCACTGATCTGTTACTATGCTACACGGATTGTTTTCCAATCTTTCTTCGCATTCCTCTCCTTTGCCCTTTGACTCAAGCTTTCTGACCATGAACGCACAGGGTTCCGCCAACTGAAACGGGTGCTGTCTGCCCGGCTAGCTCAGTCGGTAGAGCATAAGACTTTTAATCTCAGGGTCGTGGGTTCGAGCCCGTCGTTGGGCGCTGCGTTTTTCTACTTATCTATTACTATGCCACACGGATTGCTTTCCAATCTTTCTTCGCCTTGCTCTCCTTCGCTCTTCGATTTAAGCTTTCTGACCATGAACGCATGGGGTGACACAAACTGAAAGGTGTGCTGTCTGCCCGGCTAGCTCAGTCAGTAGAGCATGAGACTTTGATTCTCAGGGTCGTGCGTGCGAGCCCCACGTTGGGCGCTGCGTTTATTTACTGTTCTGTTCCCATGTTACACGGATTGTTTTCCAATCTTCCTCTCCTTCGCTCTTTTACTTAATCTTTCTGACCAAGAACGCATGGGGTGGCGCAAATTTAAACGGGTGCTGTCTGCCCGTCTAGCTCAGTCGGTAGAGCATGAGACTTTTAATCTCAGGGTCGTGTGTTCGTGCCCCACGTTGGGCGCTGCATTTTTGCACTGATCTGTTACTATGCTACACAGATTGTTTTCCAATCTTTCTTCGCCTTGCCTCTCCTTCGCTCTTTGATTTAAGCTTTCTGACCATGAACGCATGGGGTGACACAAACCTAAACGGGTGCTGTCTGCCCGGCTAGCTCAGTCAGTAGAGCATGAGACTTTTATTCTCAGGGTCGTGGGTTCGAGCCCCACGTTGGGCGCTGCGTTTTTTTACTGATCTGTTACTATGCTACACGAATTGTTTTCCTATATTTCTTCGCCTTGCTCTCCTTCGCTCTTTCATTTAAGCTTTCTGACCATGAACGCACGGGGTGCCGCCAACTGAAACGGGTGCTGTCTGCCCGGCTAGCTCAGTTGGTAGAGCATGAGACTCTTAATCTCAGGGTCGTGGGTTCGAGCCCCACGTTGGACGCTGCGTTTTTTACTGATCTGTTACTATTCTACATGGACTGTTTTTTAAACTTTCTTCGCCTTGCTCTCCTTCGCTCTTTGATTTAAGCTTTCTGACCATGAACGCACGGGGTGACGCAAACTGAAACGGGGGCTGTCTGCCCGGCTAGCTCAGTCGGTAGAGCATGAGACTTTTAATCTCAGGGTCGTGTGCTCGAGCCCCACGTTGGGCGCTGCATTTTTTTACTGATCTGTTCCCATGTTACACGGATTGTTTTCCAATCTTCGCCTTCCTCTCCTTCGCTCTTTTACTTAATCTTTCTGTAGATGAACGCACGGGGTGACGCAAACTGAAACGGGTGCTGTCTGCCCAGCTAGCTCAGTCGGTAGAGCATGAGGCTTTTAATCTCAGGGTCGTGGGTTCAAGCCCCACGTTGGGCGCTGCATTTTTTTACTGATCTGTTACTATGCTACACGGATTGTTTTCCAATCTTCGCCTTCCTCTCCTTCGCTCTTTGACTTAAGCTTTCTGACCATGAACGCACGGGGTGACACAGACTGAAACCGGTGCTGTCTGTCCGGCTAGCTCAGTCAGTAGAGCATGAAACTTTTATTCTCAGGGTCGTGGGTTCGAGCCCCACGTTGGGCGCTGCGTTTTTTTACTGATCTGTTACTATGCTACACGGATTGTTTTTTAATCTTTCTGCGCCTTGCTCTTCTTCGCTCTTTGATTTAGGCTTTCTGACCATGAACGCACGGCGTGCCGCCAACTGAAACGGGTGCTGTCCGCCCAGCTAGCTCAGTCAGTAGAGCATGAGACTTTTATTCTCAGGGTCGTGAGTTCGAGCCCCACGTTGGGCGCTGCGTTTTTTTACTGATCTGTTACTATGCTACACGGATTGTTTTTTAATCTTTCTGTGCCTTGCTCTTCTTCGCTCTTTGATTTAGGCTTTCTGACCATGAACGCACGGGGTGCCGCCAACTGAAACGGGGGCTGTCCGCCCAGCTAGCTCAGTCAGTAGAGCATGAGACTTTTATTCTCAGGGTCGTGGGTTCGAGCCCCACGTTGGGCGCTGCGTTTTTTTGCTGATCTGTTACTATGCTACACGGATTGTTTTTTAATCTTTCTGCGCCTTGCTCTTCTTCGCTCTTTGATTTAGGCTTTCTGACCATGAACGCACGGGGTGCCGCCAACTGAAACGGGTGCTGTCCGCCCAGCTAGCTCAGTCAGTAGAGCATGAGACTTTTATTCTCAGGGTCGTGGGTTCGAGCCCCACGTTGGGCGCTGCGTTTTTTTACTGATCTGTTACTATGCTACACGGATTGTTTTTTAATCTTTCTGCGCCTTGCTCTTCTTCGCTCTTTGATTTAGGCTTTCTGACCATGAACGCACGGGGTGCCGCCAACTGAAACGGGTGCTGTCCGCCCAGCTAGCTCAGTCAGTAGAGCATGAGACTTTTATTCTCAGGGTCGTGGGTTCGAGCCCCACGTTGGGCGCTGCGTTTTTTACTGATCTGTTACTATGCTACACGGATTGTTTTTTAATCTTTCTGCGCTTTGCTCTTCTTCGCTCTTTGATTTAGGCTTTCTGACCATGAACGCACGGGGTGACACAAACTGAAACCGGTGCTGTCTGTCCGGCTAGCTCAGTCAGTAGAGCATGAGACTTTTATTCTCAGGGTCGTGGGTTTGAGCCCCACGTTGGGCGCTGCGTTTTTTTACCCATCTGTTTATATGCTCCGCGGATTGTTTTTTTAATCTTTCTTCGCCTTACTCTCCTTCGCTCATTGATTTAAGCTTACTGACCATGAACGCACGGGGTGCCGCCAACTAAAACGGGTGCTGTCTGCCCGGCTAGCTCAGTCAGTAGAGCATGAGACTTTTATTCTCAGGGTCGTGGGTTCGAGCCCCACGTTGGGCGCTGCGTTTCTTTTACTGATCTGTTACTATGCTACATGGATTGTTTTTTAATCTTTCTTCGCCTTGCTCTCCTTCGCTCTTTGATTTAAGCTTTCTGACCATGAACGCACGGGGTGACGCAAACTGAAACGGGGGCTGTCTGCCCGGCTAGCTCAGTCGGTAGAGCATGAGACTTTTATTCTCAGTGTCGTAGGTTCGAGCCCCACGTTGGGCGCTGCGCTTTTTTACTGATCTGTTACTATGCTACACGGATTGTTTTCCAATCTTTCTTCGCCTTGCTCTCCTTCGCTCTTTGATTTAAGCTTTCTGACCATGAACCCATGGGGTGACACAAACTGAAACGGGTGCTGTCTGCCCGGCTAGCTTAGTCGGTAGAGCATGAAACTTTTAATCTCAGGGTCGTGGGTTCGAGCCCCACGTTGGGCGCTGCATTTTTTACTGATCTGTTCCCACATTACACAGATTGTTTTCCAATCTTCGCCTTCCTCTTCTTCGCTCTTTTACTTAATCTTTCTGACCATGATCGCATGGGGTGGCGCAAACTTAAACGGGTGCTGTCTGCCCGGCTAGCTCAGTCGGTAGAGCATGAGACTTTTAATCTCAGGGTCGTGGGTTCGAGCCCCACGTTGGGCGCTGCGTTTTTGCACTCATCTGTTCCCATGTAACGCGGATTGTTTTCCAATCTTTCTTCGCCTTCTTCTCCTTCGCCATTTCACTTAAGCTTTCTGACCATGAACGCACGGGGTGCCGCCAACTGAAACGGGTGCTGTCTGCCCGGCTAGCTCAGTCGGTAGAGCATGAGACTTTTAATCTCAGGGTCGTGTGTTCAAGTTCCACGTTGGGCGCTGTACTGTTTTTCAGATCTGTTGCAGGGATTATTGTCCAATCTCTCTTCGCCTTCCTCTCCTTCGCTCTTTGAGTTAAGCTTTCTGACCATAAACGCCCGGGGTGACGCAAACTGAAACAGGTGCTGTCTCCCCAGCTAGCTCAGTCGGTAGAGCATGAAACTTTTAATCTCATGGTCATGGGTTCGAGCCCCGGGCCTTGATGGTTTGACTTTCAACTTTTTCGAATCTTTTACAATACCAATCTCACCAGTCTTAGCTCACGTATTCAATGAGGCGTTCAAGCTGAAAGTATTCCCCCCGTCATTTTCATCCTCCCACACAATTCTAATACCGAAATCAGAAGACCCCGGGCATTCGGCAGAGTTACTTCTTACTGCCCGATTTGCCTCACTAATGAAGATTGCAGGATATTGATGAAAATCTTAGCTAAGAGGTTCCAAACAGTCATTAAAAAGCTAGTGGGTCCGTATCAGACGTGTGGGATTAAAGGCCGGACTATCTTTAATATATACGCAGCAAGAAGTTCCCTCAAGTGTTTCGACGCAATGACGCACGAGTGGCAATGCTCCTGATCAACCTCGGGAAAGCTTTCGACAGGGTGCATCGTGAAGTTTTCTTATGCATGCTTGGATATATGTGAATGGAAATACAGTAATAAAAGATGGGGTGGTCATGGCCTATTAGGATTGCCCACTGCGGCCAATCAATAATAAGAAGGTGGGGGAGCGCATCCAAGTGCAGCGTTTGGTTTGCCAACGTTGCCCTCTCTCTACAATTGTTTCGTTTGTACATTTAGTACTTTTGTGTCAGTGTCGTAGAGAATAGCTTTATTCACGGGTTTAACCTGCACGGGGTTTGAGCCCGACGTTTTGCGTATGCGTTTGCGTATGCGGACGATATTGCTATGTTTCGCACCGATTCAGAAAGTGTAACGCAGGCAGTAAAATGTGCTAAAAGTACCTGCGCTGCCAGCGGTAGTTCAGTAAACTGGAGCGAATGCCCAGGCTTCTGGCACGGTGATTGGACGAAAACACGTGACACTTTTGCGAATTATACCTTTTGTTGCAGAACCGGTGAAATAGTTAAATGACCCCCTTGTATGCTTCAGAGACAGGGATTCGTTTTGGAGAAGCGAAGTGGATACATTGCGGGAGAAAGTGAATAGGTCGATGTTTTCAAAAGCCGCAATATGCAATATATCTTTAATGAGTAAGATTTGGCATATATTTAGTGTTTTACATTGTTCAAGGGCTAACATCCAAATATTTTACTGTGTGTTTGCAGTGTTCATGTGGGCATCGTCTCGGGAAAGAACAAGTCGCCACAAATTTTTTTCTTCAAGTGTGTAATTGAGGACTGGGCTGGACCCTTTTGTTTTTGAGACAGGTTGCCAATCTATTTCTTTCCCTGAGGGACGTGAGAAACCCGTTCCTGCACACTTACTGTCAACTTCGCCTGGTGCAACACTTGTCCAACGCGGTAGTCTCAACCGGCAACTTTCTTGGAGTCGTTTACGGTTTTCTTTGCGAAGTTGTGCTCTCTTGTAGGTTTCTATCAGTGCGGTTTTCTCTCGAATACTTGAGTGAAATCAACCAAAAAAACTGTACAAGGATCGCATTGATGTGACTCTACCCATGCCCTTGTATCGGTCTCTTTACCGAGTAGGTCATGGTCCCAACGTATTAAAACGCGTTAAGGCCATGCCATTACCACCAGATATTAAGAATTTTTTAAGCTACACACAGGCATGCTGACAGTCAAGTCTTGGATGGCTGAAACAGGTTTTTTTTTTTGTTCTCTGGGGCACGCACTGTATCTTATGCAGAAAGGAGACCATTGAACATGTATTCCTGCAATGTTGGGATGCGGTCTTCCTATGGGATGTGCTCCAGTGCACGACCGAAAGAAATTTTCCGCTTGATGCCCATGGGATCCGCTTTTTGACAACAGAAAGTGATGACTGTACGCTTTATGACATGATCGTGCTTACGCTCATCATAGCATTTGGAAATCGAGAATGGCTGTAAGACACTTGATGAGAATGCCAGAATGCCTTGCCAATGCTTTAAAGAAACAATAAGATATCTGGTAGAGGTGCAGAATTCGCAGGATTGCACGTCACAATGGTTTGCACTTGTGGAATCATTATTGTCTATAGACACATTTCAACATATCTCTGACCACGTCATATTAGGGGGTCATTTAGGGAAGTTCTTCATTGTGCTTTGTCTTTTCCTGTAAACATGTATATTTTTATGTTGGCCGAAAACCAGCAATAAAAAACAAGCCCGGCTAGCTCAGTCGGTGCAGCATGAGAATCAGGATCTTGGGTTAAGCCTCAGGTTGGGCGTTAAATTTTTTTGTCTGATCTGTGCCCACTGTTTCCTTCCTTTGCCCTGCCGCGGCAGTCTAGTTGCTAAGGTACTCGGCTGCTGACAAGTAGGTCACGGGATCGAATCCCGGCTGCGGCGGCTGCATTTTCCTTGGAGGCGAAAATGGTGTAGGCCCGTGTGCTCACATTTAGGTGCATGTTAACGTACCACAGGTGGTCAAAATCTCCATAGCATTCCACTACTGCGTCTCTGATAATCATATGGTGGTTTCGGGACGTTAATCCCCTTATATCAATCAATAATCTTTCTTTCCTTTTCCCTCCTTTCCTCTTTGACTGAACCTTTGTGATCGTAAACGCACTTGGTGACGCACACTGATACTGGTGCAGTCTGCCCGGCTAGCTTAGGGGATTCTACTTCCGGCCACCGAAATAGGTGAACGTGGGTGGCATGTGCTTCTTTATCAACGGGGTGGCTTCAGCGGCTAACCAGGGCCGCGGCATCAGGACAACTCTCAAGGATTCAACCAATCATCAGGTGATTTTGCCACAGCTCCCCACAGAACGAGTTGTTTCGAGCACTTTGTTTTTACATGCCGATGTGAGTGCAAGGCCATATCATGTGGAACACTTCAGGGGTATGCTGGCAACTTTGAAGTTGCTTTTGACATGATTGCACTAGCGGCGTATCAGATGAGGCCCGTATGGTTCATGACATTCAAGAACGGCGTTGCTGTGAAAGAAATGTTGCGAGCAAACGAAGTCAACGTGAAGGAGCACCGCTGTGTGGTCATTAATCCACGAAACCAAGCTATAGACGGTTTCACCAGAGCCTGCCGGTCTCTGGCAACATTGTGCGTTGACCAGAAAATCACCCCTGGAAACATCCGGTTTAGCTTGTTTTTGCATGGTTTTAGAGTTTGTTGCTGGCCGCGGCTGCTTGTGTTCCGATGTTTTATGCGGATAAAATGATTTCAATGAAGCGCTGGCAACTCGAGCACAGCTTTGTCAAGCCAGGATGCAGTCTACATGCCTGGATTAATTTTATATGCTAGTCAAAGCATTTCGTTTTCTGGCCGATGACGATAGAAAGAGTGACTGCATTGCAGCGGTCACGCGAGAAAGCTGCATTCCCACCAAGAGCGCGTAGGTTTGTTCTGCCGATTTCATCAAAGTAAAGCTCAGCGCAGACTAACGGCACAGAGGCGATACACAGATGTTGGACTAGTCGAAGGCCCCCATTACCGGGAACACATCAGTCACTCTCGTCTTCTATCCGTGGCCGATAAGTGTACTGACGCGGGAAATGGGTAGCAAAATGTGGAAGCTAACGCTGAAAATCCATCGCAAAGGTGTTTATTTTATAGTTTGAGCTATATCATTGATGCGTTCTGTTCAAAACGAACGGGACACAAAGTAGTCGCGCTTAACATTAATCGCCGCACAGCGTACGCCACGGTGTCCACGTTTCGTTGTCGTCGCATTTGATTTTTTTTCAAAAGCGACGTCTGAGAGTCGGCTCTCATCTGTGCGAGCAAATGACTCATCGTCTGTATTTCTGCCGCTAATGAACATCACCGCATTCAAGCTCATTTATCTTTTGGGTGTGAAGATGAACTTCTCGCTTAGGTAGGTTCAACTTGAAAATTTGGTTCATGAATAGCTTACTCGTGAGTAAAACATAATAGTTCGCGTGACCCTTCTGCTGCAGTTTACGTCATCACATCAGTAAATTTTAAAATTTCTCAGTCACACGAACACTTCGGATTGCGAGCGATTCTGATCGCCGATGATCTCTTTAAAAATTACCCGGTGTGACACAGGTGCAGAAATAGGCGTTTTATTTTGAGGTTGTGTGCTTAGACGAAAATGCAGATATGTTCGGGGTTCAACAGGAGGAAGGTTTTCAGTTCTAGTCGAAAAGCTGAATTGAACAATTTCCACTTTTCTCCTGCACATCGACGACGCGGGTGCGCTTTGAAGACGTGGACAGGGAAAAGACATGTGTGCGCTGTCAATTCTTGGTCCGCGTCTTCAAAGCGCATCCACATTGTTGCCATGCAGATCGAATTGGTCCAATCAAGTTCTCCGACAAACTTGTCCTGCAATTTATACATTTGCTGTCTGTATAGGCACGACCACTATCAAAGGTAAAATGGAGCAGGGGGCCGCGCTCATCAGAAGGCCACGACAGAAATCTTGCGCGGCGCCCGTCGGCCACGCGAGCCGCGTTACCTACAGAAGTGGCCGCACCTGTGCCTGCCGTGTGCTACGTCGAGCCCCTTTATGTAGCCGCAAGACGTTGCTCCAAACACTTCCTAAGGAACGCGCCAGAAATAATAGAGCAGAAAATTCAAACACACCACGAAGACACCGCCGGAACCATCGGAAAAGCATTGCTGGAAGTGCCGCACCGGAAGTCTAGCAGGGTAGGCCGTTCGGCGCGAGCCGGTTTGTTTACAAACACCAAAACCGTCTATATAGCCATAGCAGTGCATCGGTTGCTTCACAACCTACTACACGAGAATGTGTGCGAGGCTTCGGCACCCTACGGCACTGTTAAGATCACGCCCACTTACGAGGGCCGAATGTGATGATCGTGGACACTGTTGTTAGGACGATCGGCACACTTTCGAGGGCCAAATTTCATTGGCCTCGCGGGTGCCAGGGTGTTTCCACGGTCACACCTTGCAAGACAAAACAAAAAAGCTTCACGAATTCAGAAGGTGTACTAGCGCAGCCATACCACGACGTTGCTGCATGTATCTAAGGCAAGAACGCACCCACCTGGCGCTGGGTCCAGATCAACTCGTGACGCTCTGGTGACACCCGATCTCGCAACGCTCAAGGTGAGCGCTCCGTCTCGCCAGCTATGCGCAGCTGCACGTACAGAAGGCAAACCACGCGCTTCCTTGTCATATTTCTCGAACTACACCGCCGAGGCTGAGGATGGTCACGACGCTGCGCGTTCGTTACCGATGCGCGCTGTGTGAGAAGCGGTAACAAAACATCGCACTGTCTCGTGTTATCTTCGCAGCCCAAGATTTCTGTTGACAAAAGCATGCACTGCACAACCATCCCGTGTTACTCATGCGCTCTTATTACAAGCAGCGTCTCGTGTCCATTCATTCCCACACGGACCTTCAGTTGGTTCGTTCCTGTGCCGACCGACGTTACACTGCTAATTCTCTGCCACCTCCTTCCTTCACATTTAGCTCTGCCACAGCAGAATATGTTTTTGTTTTCTTCCTTTGACACTCGGTATACATAACACAGGTCTCCGTTTATCTGTTGGCGTTCCCAAGCATGCCACCCGACAGCGCATTTTTAATAGCGTCCCCTCACATCGCCCTGGAAGATATATTCTCGAGTTTCTGTGAAATTTCTTGTTTTGCCTTATTGTGTAAAATGGGTGCTAAAGGGAAGCACGTTCAGTAGCAGCAGAGAATAAAGTGAGAAGCCAAGGCAAGTCCAGTCAAGATCCTTGACGATGTGGCGCAAAGTAAGATGCGTTTGCAGAAACCTTGAAAAATGAGGTCGCATGATGTCAGAAATTGATAAGCGATAATTTGAAACCAAATGGTGCACGAGTTTGACTTGAATTGAATGTAGCATGACCCGGGAAAAAAACTATTCGCCCTGCTATAAACTTGACCTTGGTAAACCAGTATGAAATGCTGGCTTGGTCAACTTCGCTTTCCCCTTTTGTCGAAATAAGAATGTTATGGTTGGCCGCATGCGTTTTTCAATGCTGCAATCCTGCGATTCCTAGAAAATGTCCCTATAACTTTTAGCCCCGTCATTCGCAGTTCTGTTTTTTCTTGTTGTTGTTGTTGTGTTGTTGTTGTTGTTGTTGTTGTTGTTGTTGTTGTTATAGTGTACGTACCGTAAAATATAATTACATATTAAAACCGAAGAATATAACGGTGGAGCCATGGCATCCAGGCCAAATCTAAATTTCTACGAACACAGGTCTTCTCAGGCGCCTTCGCCACTATGCGCGTTTTGTGGTGAACTCGAAACAATAGATCATTTCTTTTTGACCTGCAGGTGGTTCACCATAAAAATCAAAACCGCTTTAGAAATACCTTTACGGGTTATTGGTATGTATTTATCAGTGCCTGTCATTTCATCTTTTAAATGTTCTATTTCTGGGTTCTCCAGTGCGACAGTATGCGCGGCCGTCCAGGACAGTACTAATCAAATTAATTGGTTGATTACTCAATCTTTATTATTAGCCTAACTTGTGTACAGTATTATATACATATAAAAATCAGAGTATTGCTTCATTTTTTGAATAAATTTGTTTCATTATTTAAATATTTAAATGCATTAAATGAAGCACCACCATTTCCTAAGTCATCGGTAATCTTTCTATTATATAATATCTAGTATTTTAAAACTGCAGAATATTTTATAAAACCACTCAATTATTGGCCAATCCCCCACAGTGCGTATGCGCCATGGGCAATAGGTGAACAAGAACAAGAAATAAGGGTATTGATTTATTTTATCACCTTTTTACTTTTTAAAAAAGATAGCTTCGTTTTGTTCTTCTTTTTGTTTCTTTTCAAATAAATATGTACATTAGATCGAGCACCATAAATTCCTATGTACTCTGTAATCTGTCTATTATAAAACATTCATTATTCTGAAACTACATGCTATTTCATAAAACCACTCCATTCTTGGCCTGTCCCCCACAGTGGGTGTGCGTCATGGCTAATAACGAACAAGAACATCCTCAGCAGATCCTGAAGAGCATTGAAGACCCTTTTCGAAAGGGCGCCGGGCTGAATGGCGGTACGGTGATGTGAGCATGTGTTGCGAAATGGGTGCTTCATTGTGGTTCCTTGCGCAGGTGGTGCCACGGCATCCCAGCCAGCCGGCGCGCCCGGCAGACCAAGAGACGCGTCCGTGGGCGACGGCGATGGGATGAGCGCGCCCCTATGGTGGCGGCCAGCGCTCTGCTGGTGGTACTATGCGCAGCGGCGGCGGCCGCTGTGGCCGCCACCATTGACGGCGTGCTCGTGCTGGGGCGTGACGGCAGCTGGCGCAGCGACGAGCCGGTGCCCGTGGGTAAGCAGACCTCGCTACTTCTGCTCGGCTCGGATCTGGACCATGAGGCCGTAAGTTTCACGCCACTCGACGCCATGCGTGGAAGCAGCTGCGATCAGGGGCCCACGCTGCCGCCATTCTCCACGGGCGAGAACGGTTCCGCCACGGTAGTACTGCCGTCGCAAGGCCGCTGGTTCCTATGCCTGCGAAAGGGCGAGAAGTGGATTCACCAGGGCTCTGCTGTCAGCTTGACTGCGTAAGTAAGCCACAGTAAGGCATCAGATGGCGTTCATTCAAGCGCACGCTTCGCAGCACAGGTGACCTGGACGTGGCCGTGGTTTCCGGCGTGCGTGGTGGCGGCGGCGGCGAAATGGCGGCTACCACCAACAAAGATGGCTACATAGTGCTGCCTGTGGGCGAGGAGGTGCCACTCCTGCTGCTGGGTTTCAACTTTACGGAGCACACGCGCATCACGCTTACGACTGAAAGGGCGACCCGTGGTGTCCTGTGCCGCGAGCACGCTCTACTCGATACGTGGGAGCTGCGACCGCTCCACGGTGGCCTCGCCGCGCGCATCAGCCTCAAGCTTCCCCGTGCGGCCGAGTACTACCTCTGCGTGTCATTCTCCGGTCGCTGGGTGCACCAAGGCGGCCACCCGCTCGTCACCATAGCGGGCGAGACCCTGCTGGTTCCCGTGTGGATCAACGTGGTGCTCATCGTCATGCTACTCGTCTGGTCCGGCCTCTTCAGCGGACTGACGCTCGGCCTGATGGCACTCGACAAGACTGAGCTACAAGTGATTGAGTCGTGCGGCACTCCCGAGGAACGCGACTACGCGCGAAAAATACTGCCGCTGCGGCGCCGCGGAAACTACTTGCTCTGTACGCTGGTGCTGGGCAACGTGTGCGTCAATAGTAGCTTCACCATTCTCCTGGACGGCATGCTGAGCTCAGGACCCGGGGCAGTACTCCTGTCCACATTAGGCATTGTTTTGATGGGAGAGATCATTCCGCAGGCCATCTGCTCCAGATATGGACTCGCCATTGGTGCGCGGACAATACTAATAACCAAATTGTTTATGATAATCACGTTTCCTCTGTCATGGCCAATATCCAAGCTGCTCGATTTTGTGCTTGGAGAGGAGATCGGTAATGTCTTTGACCGCGAGAAACTCACCGAATATCTTCGAATCACCAAGGATTACGCGCAACTTGAGAACGAAGAACTGAACATCATCTTCGGTGCTCTGGAGCTGACGAAGAAAACGGCAGCTGACATTATGACGCGCATCGAAGACGTGTACATGCTCCCGTACGACGCTGTGCTCGACTTTGAGACCATGAGTGAAATAGTAAAGCGCGGCTACACGCGCATTCCCGTCTATGAAGACACCAAGCAGAACATAGTGTCCCTCCTCAACACCAAGGACTTGACGTTCGTCGACCCCGATGACGCCATTCCCCTGGCCACGGTATGCAGCTTCTACAAGCACCCACTGAGCTTCGTATTCGAGGACGAGACCCTCGACTCGCTGCTGCGCGAGTTCAAGAAGGGCCACTCGCACATGGCATTCGTGCGGCAGCTGGTGCAGGCTGAAAACCGCGACCCCTCTTACCACGTGACGGGCCTCGTGACCCTCGAGGACGTCATTGAAGAGATCATCCAGTCAGAGATCATCGACGAAACCGACGTGCTAAGTGAGTTGCTATTCCTGGTTTCCTGGTTCTGAAACAGTCACAAATAGGTAAACGCAGCGTAGCAAAATGCAGATACGGCCCCCTCTTGGCGATCATATTCGGAATTAGTTCGCGCACACGACTGTACGGGTCCTGCCAAATGGGCGCACATCTTTTTACAGCTTTAAAAACCACGTTTCAGTTATCTTATACCACATAGTAGTGGAAATTCGGGACAAGTGACTAGAGTGTTACTACTTCCTTTTCTCATATAATCACTTCTTGTGTCAGCTTTGGAGAGAGCGGAACTTGACGTTTACGCATTAATTTTTTTTTTTACCTAGAGGCCGAGCGGGCGGTCACGCTGACGGATGCAAGCAGATGCGGTGATCAAAATATCTAGGAGCTTCCCAAGTGTGTGGCAGCGCAAATAAACGAGGAAAAAAGAGAGACACACGGAGACAATCATGCACACAGAGACTTCGTGGGGCCTTTCTTGTGTCCTTGTTTATTTGCGCTGCCGTATAATTCAGAAATTCCGCAGCAACAAGACCGCTTTGCAACTTCAGTCGAAACCTATAGGAGCTTACCACCTGCTCAATCTTGAGACTGTCAGGGAGGATTCCTTCACGTGGATATCCAAATTACTGTGCTCATGCAGTTCGAAGCGTCGCAGACCTGCACTCAAAGCTCGCATGAAAGCTAAAGAGCCCCAGGTGGTCGAAATTTCCGGAGCCCTCCACTACGGCGTCTCTCATAACCGTATGGTGGTTTTGGACGTTAAACCCCACATATCAATCAATCGCATAAAAGCGCCCGCTGTCATATCGCATGCACATTAAAATTGCAAATCTGACTAGTTGAAAACTATACCCGCCTTCAACAGCACTCCCATTAACAAATACTGTGCGTTTAGGCACAATTAAGGGAGCGACGTGGAGACGTAACGAGCTGCTGCTTCGTGTTCATACCCTTATCCCTCTCGAAGGTGCTAGTGTTGAAGATGATTCTCGCATATATTTCGTTTTTTTTTGCAGTAATTTTCAATGATGTTATCATTTTTATGTGATTTAGTGATGTCACTATGGTGCGCTTGTGCATTTTTCACACTTCCGACTTTGATTTTTGAAGCAGTTGAAGTTTAGCAACGGTTTTGTTAATTCATATTCAATGTAGGGTGGGGTAAAATGCGAAAAAAAATTAACAGGGAATATTTATTTTTATGTTACTCATTACATGTAAGCTCCAATGCAGAAACTTTCCTTTGAGTACAAGGTATATGTGCTACATAAATATTGTGATGTTACCACCGTTCAAGGCGTTATTTTAATAATAAATAAAAATATGCTCCAGATGTATCACTTTGCCCCAACCTGCGGGGCAAAACGAGACGCTGCTTGAGGAAAAACGATAGAGTGCGAAAAAAATCCATTCCTTCCGTTTTTGCAGTAGAAAGACTTCAACTTCCCTCTGTGGGCCCTTACGCAGTTTTAGGAAGCCCAGTCCTTGGACTTCATGCATTGAATCGATACAAAACGCGGTGTTGTGGTAGTAGACGAAATCTTAAAAAAAAACTCCTAGTAGAAGAAACACCGCCGGTTTTATTTGTGCTAATGTTGTCTTTTGTTGATGCGTGCACCTCAATGGTTCATTGAACAATTGAAGGCTAGATATGGTTCGACGTATCATTTTCACCTCTTTTTGCCGTTTTGATGCAGAACTGCTCAGGCGTTTCATGGCTTTAAGTTCGTTCGCCGGGCTTTGTGAGGCAATGAATATAAAAACTGTGCTAGGTTCATATTTTCTAGCACTTTCTTTTTTTTAATATGGTATTGGAGAAGCAGTTAAATATGCATCTCAAGACTTGTTTTTGAACGAATTTGGCTCGGAGATTCCACCATTTTTATGCGTTTCTTGAGAGCATCTTTGGAAACACGGAAAAACCCCAATGCAACGTGAATGGAGGGAGTAATGTCCTTAACGGCAATCAGTGCTTCTTCATGTCGTTTTTCTCCCCGGAAGTTTTATCTGCTCTATTGTAGGTCCGAGCCCTCCTAAATAAAGTAATATAGCATATAATGAATTTAAAATAATGGTTCAAGTATTAAGACCCTCGCTAAGGCAATTCTTTTTTTAATTTATTGTCATCCTTGCGTAATGTAACTTAAGCAACTAAAGCACTTTAGTAGGGAAAGCCAACCTATTTTTAAAATACGCAGTATTGTTGATGGTGTAGACTATCCATTTTTTAAATGAAGTCCACTATGAAATGCATTCAAGCATCCTGTACCAGCATCAGTTTAATGTTTGTAACGAATTAAAATAAATTTATAGCTAACATAGTTATCCACAGTACGTCAAAATTTGTGGCTATAACTTGTGGAGAAACGCTGTTGGCATGGTCCCGAACATTTTCGGTGTGGCGGGGTGCCATCCAACTGTTGTGCAACAGGAAGTCCCTCTGACAGTTTTCACTTTGGTACTTCCATCTGTATTAAACGCTTTTTGTTTCACTGTATTGTATTACTGTATTGAATATATTGAATAAAGTTTTTTAACATGTCTTCAGTGCTACATTTGTAAACTTATAGGTAGTAATTTGGGTTATTCGGCTTCTAAAAAGGCAGTTTCCAGTATCTTCATGCGACAGCATTCTTCGTCTAAGCAGCCTCGCTTTTGCCTGTCTGTCTGTCAGAACTCAATACGATGACCGCACAGTAGAAGATACAGATATCTAGCCACTATATTTAAATCCAAACATGGAATATAGCGTGCTAAGCATGTTCATCCACTCAAATCTTTAGCATGCACTAACGGCAACATTTGTGTTTATCAGCGCCATCTATGACGAAGCTAAGTTGCAAACAAGGCGATGGCAAGCGCATGCGCACAGAGTACGTTCAATGGGCCCATCGACTGCTAGGCAAGTAAACTACAGGCTGTCCTCGTGACAATCACGTGACTCGCCGCTTACTGCCCCGCCGCACCATCGGGCTGCAGTCATTGTGCTCGTTTTGCTATATGGCCGTGCAATGGAAGTATGGAGCGACGACACTGGGCCATCTGTGCCGCTGCCGTCTGCGCAGTGGCAGCGGCGATGGCGACAAGCTGCTTCTGACCATCCTGCATGTCGTTCGACCTGCGAACGAGTTAAAGCAGAAATGCCCGTACAAGGGCGCAAAATGGCAGGCTGAAACTAGAATAAACGAAAACTTCGTCGAGCTAAACGTCGGGAGAATGATGCGGAAAAACGGTAGTGACGAAGTTTGAGGGGCGACAATGGACGCCTCGCGTTCCACTGCGAGGCACCCATTGTATAGAATGTTCGACTAGCCTTATATAGTTCTGTTTACAGACTGTGCTTCGTCTACGACAGGGAGCAAGCATAACCAAGTAAAAACACAATTTCGCTAGCATAATCGGGCCTAACTGAGCTAAACGGCATTTTTTTCTATCAGAAACTGAAATTCTATTTGAAATATTATCTTTCAACTGTTACTATAAAATTTTGCACCTTGATTTTAACGTGACTAAAATCGCTCAGGCTAGTTCAGCGTTTAATGACCTGCATATCTGTTTCTCACGAAGCTATGTTGAGGATGAGTGTTGAAGTTGGCTGTGAGCGACATTTTCTCAATAAACTGATCATTACTGTGTCACGCAACGGCAGACTTAAATTAAAGTTAGTGCAGCGGCTTACGCAGCCTATTTTGCTCATGTCTCGCTGTTGTCCTTTTTCCGCGCTGTAATCAGATGCGCGATGTGTACTTTAATGCACTCCCATTTGTGCTTACTCTTCAACTGTGGCAATACATTGCCGACTATGTATTACGGGACTTGACAGTGACCATCTCTTTACAGCCGACAACCGGCGCAAGCAGCGGCGCAAGGACGCTCAGCTGCTACAGGACTTCAGTGACTTCCTCAAGATCGGCAGTGGCCAGCAGGGCAAGAACGTGGTCTCGTCCCAGCTGGCCTTCGCCACCTTCCAGTTCCTGAGCACGGCCGTGCGCGCCTTCACTTCCGAGTTTGTGACTCCCCCTGTGCTGCGCCGTCTTATGGCGCAGAACATTTTCTTCACGATCCGGCCCTCGACCGGCAAGAACATCTACGATGCCGGCAAGCTGTGCGACTACTTTACCGTCGTCGTCGAGGGGCGCGTGCGCGTCACGGTTGGCAAGGAGAACCTGGTGTTCGAGGCCGGGCCCTTCTCCTACTTCGGCTTGCCCGTTCTCACCTCCGAGAGGGGCACCTTCGTGCCGGACTACACGGTCACGCCACTCTCGTACGTGATCTTTCTGAAAATCAGCCACGGCGTGTACCGGGCTGCCCTGCGCGCGTCACGCATGACAAAGATTGAGGAGCCGCCCAAAGCGAACGTGCAAGAGTCCGTCGCGCGAACGGACAAGCAGACGACAGTGAACACTAGAGGCGTCAAGCCAACGACGCCGGTGGCGGCCACGTGGTCCGAGCCGGCCAACGCGTGAGCCCTTTATTAAATCTCTGCTTTCAGCGCTGTTCTTTGTGCTCCGGGGAGTCGTCCTCGTTGGCATAGCTCATGTAGCGGACGTCCGAAGAGCCGCTGCGCAGCAGCAGGGACTGGTTCTCCTGGCGGCCCGGAGGGTTCTTCAGCATGAACATCACCGGCGAGTACACGAAGCACACCGTGGCCGTCAGGTAGAGCAACCTGCGAGAGGGGAGCTCACCATCGGCCCATCACGGCCCGCAACGAGCGCTCCACTTACGCTTGAAATCCCAAGGTCTTCACGATGCTGCTGCTGATGATAGGTCCTGCGTACGGAAGAGGCACAAGAACCAAGAGACACGTCACCACAGCAATGCGGTCATCTTCAAGCGGGAACAATACTATACCAGTGGTGGTTTAGTTTACTGCCACGAAAAAATCGAGTTCCTTGAGCTCAGAGCTTCCACTGCGTCATCAGGCTTTACCGTCACACCGCCTCAACACGTGCACGTGCATCGACCTAAGTCAGCGAGAATCATACCACGGGAAACAGACTACGCCAGGACAACAAGCAGTTAGTTCAATGTTATTTTTTATGTGGGATACGCGAGGTTGGCAGAAGCCGCCATTGCAGATATTTGTAGCTGTGTACTTGACTTCCTGGGATTTTTGACTTTGGAATGCCTTCGAGAGGTAAGTTGGTCACAGCTCTTCCAGTTCTAATAAGCACAGTCACAAATAGTACTTTTCAGCAGAAATGAATTCGTTTAGCTGCCACCAGCATTTCTTGAAACGCATAATTGAGGTCGTGCAACGCATATTTGCGATGCCGCGACACCTCAATCTGGATCGAGTTGGACAGACGCCATTATTCCAACTGCGACATGAACGTATCATGACATAATTTATACAAGGAATACGACTACCGTATGATTATGTTGATTCTCACAAGAAATCTCCTGCAAGAAGTCGAGCTGCACTTACAGCACAGACGCGACTGAATATGCTCAGTAGGACACGACAATTTGCACTTGAGCAAATGTAAGTATAGAAAAAAAATGAAGCTAGAATTTGGGTTTCATTTAGATAAGTGCGACATATACACATCTGTGGACCTGACATCTTTGTTCTGAATTGTACATTTTCTTTCCCGGTTCAATTATTATTTGCGGCTTTGTAGATGTAGATATATTCCGATCTTGATACACGAAAACATTAAAGGTACTTCTCGTCACAGTGCACGTCCACAGCCTCGTCACGTAATAGTACGTACGTTGGCGACTTTCCGAGTGAGCTGCTAAAGAAAGCTTATGGCATGTGTGCAGCTCAATTTTGTTCCTGCCACTTTTTTGAACTGCCCTGATCACGCACGTCTGCATCAACGCGAACGTTACCGAGATCGCCCAGCACCGACTAGAGAAACAAAACAAGAAATTGTTGCATAAATCATTAGTGGTGGTTCTTCGAGTCAGTGGTACTTTTCTAGAATTCCACTTACTACGGTGGTATTTTGCAGGTGAAAAATAAGGCACCATACAGAAACCTATTGCGGATATATACTATAGGCAAATATTTCTGGCAGAATATTTTTCCTTCGTTTTTTTTTAGTGATATATGTTACCGGTTCACATACACCCCGAGCGAGAAGTCGCTGGACAAGGAATGGAGGTACTAATGTGACCACCACTATGTGACCCCGCCGCGGTGGTCTAGTGGCTAAGGTACTCGGCTGCTGACCCGCATGTCGCGGGTTCAAATCCCGACTGCGGCGGCTGCATTTCCGATGGAGGCGGAAATGTTGTAGGCCCGTGTGCTCAGATTTGGGTGCACGTTTAAGAACCCCAGGTGGTCAAAATTTCCGAAGTCCTCCACTACGGCGTCTCTCATAATAATATGGTGGTTTTGGGACGTTAAACCCCACATATCAATCATATTGACAAGCACCATATCATATACATCATTATTTTTACTGTTAAAACAGAAGCGCGCAAAAGAAATCGACAGATGAATAATAGCACAGAATGAATAGTGTCAGTTGTTTTACTTTTTGTTTTTACTTCGCGTGTAGCTTTTGTACCCATATTCTGTAATTAGGCACTAACTAGTACAGCTTTCTAACCAACTGATTTAACTTATCTTTATTTGGCAGTGCTACTACAACGGGAGTCGTTGCAGAGTGGCAAGGTATCACGAGGTCATGCATCAACACCCCTATACTCGTTGCAAAAAGATAAGCAACCGATTACAGTAGAAATAATATTCTTCACACGCCATGTTAAAAATTTCCGGAGGAAGACACCTGTTGTTTAGGCGGCGCTCCCACAGGCACATACATACACCCTAGAATCGCGTGCAAATACCAAGAGGAATCAATTCCAGGATTTCACAGCGACGCAATGGGAGGTACAGTTATCCAATATGGACCTGGGCGTTGAGAGGTTCTATCCAGAGACAATCTCAGCTGGCTGCAAAGCCGAAGCTAGCAGAGCGCTTGGCCAAGTACTCCGCCACTGTTTCCGTAAGCTGCCCATCCTCCCATTTTTTTCCCGTCCTTCTCTCATAATGTCCTTCTTTTTTTTAAATTTCAGTGAAAGATAACATGTCATTACACTTACAAGTCAGAGTTTTACGAAAGGGGTAGATGAATCACTAAAAGTAATCGATTAACCTGCGATTTAATGTGTCAATAATTTATTTGCTTATACTGAAGCACTAGAAAAGTCGCGTACGAATTGATACTGCCTCAATTGAAACGGTTCCCGTTTATAGTGACTCTCGCAGTTCATCAGTGACGCGCATTGTTCCTCACACCCGAAAGTAATCTTTCTTGATAACTACGCAACTTGCGTCGCTGTAAGGAAAACGAAAACAGGGTAATCAGAAGCGGGTGTTCAGTTTGCCACCCCGAACGTGTGCAGCGTAAAAAATGGTTAGAAACTAAGCAAGCCGGCACCGAAATGGCCATGTCTGTGAAGAGCATCCCAGGTGGTCGAAATTTCTGGAGCCCTTCACTACGGCGTCTCTCACAATCATATGGTGGTTTTGGGACGTTAAACAACACATAAAAATTAATCGGTCAATAAAATCTGCGAGAAGCATGTGATCTCAACGCGTTTTACGCCTATTTATTTATTTATTTATTTATTTATCTATTTATTTATTTATTTATTTATTTATTTATCTGTCTGTCTGTCTGTCTGTCTGTTTCTTTATCCCGCATTGCGCAAGGCTTCCTCCTGACTTGTTCTTTCCTCCAGCCCCGCCACAGTGGTCTAGTGGCTAAGGTACTCGGCTGCTGACCCGCAGGTCGCGGGATTGAACCCCGGCTGTGGCGGCTGCATTTCCGATGGAGGCGGAAATGTTGTAGGCCCATGTACTCAGATTTGGGTGCACGTTAAAGAACCCCAGGTGGTCGAAATTTCCGGAGCCCTCCACAACGGCGTCTCTCAAAATCATATGGTGGTTTTGGGACGTTAAACCCCACATATCAATCAATCAATCAATGTTCTTTCCTCCAAGCCAGGAATTGGACCCTTGGTCCTCGTGCTTAAAAACGCTACACTTCAGTTGTGCTTAAGGTAACAACGACGGTCATCCGTTCATATCCCAGGCAACAATGAAAATATGCCAACGTGACAATGACAAGTGATCTTGATGGAAGATCAGATTACCATTATCAGAAACGGTTGATCACCAACAAGCCCACGGCACGATCGATTATTTGATTGATTGATATGTGGAGTCTAACGTCCCAAAACCACCATATGATTATGAGAGACGCTGTAGTGGAGGGCTCCGGAAATTTCGACCACCTGGGGTTCTTTAACGTGTACCCAAATCTGAGCACGCGGGCCTACAACATTTCCGCCTCCATCGGAAATGCAGCCGCCGCAGCACGGCACGATCGAGAAAGCGTCAGTACGTAGAAAACGGCGACAGACAAAAACGGTTCGCCAGCACCGGATTTTGCGTGTACACCACAACCGCATATAAATCTGTCAGTTATAACAAGCTTTAAAACAGGATAGCACAGCAACAGGCCATCGTAACTCGCGCATGCACAACTATCAGTTCGTGGAAGTTGTAGCGTTGCGAGGCCCAAGGAGGTTGGCGAGGCCATGGCAACAGTGACCCGCACGAGCCGACTTTTGCGCATGAATCAACTTTTTGCAATAATGCACACCTTTCTTTCCTTCTTTCTTTTTTTCTTTCTTTCTTTCTTTCTTTCTTCTTTTTTTTCTTTCTTGGTTTATTTCTCTCACTTAATTTGTGACACCCAATATGAAACACGCGTAGTTCAACTGAAGCGCCGGTAAGGCTAAGCACGTTCAGGTGATGCGCCAGTTATCTTCGATATCCACTTGCGCATAGGGCTCAAACAATAAGCTTTCTTTGGCCTTGTTAATGCTGTATGCAACTAATAGGTGTGAAATACTTAAAACACTAAAAGCCTGCGCGATAAGTGTACTTAGCAAATAATGGTGTGTTAAAGCCTCCGAAAGGACAGTGGACAGAAAGAAGGAATATAGAGGGGTGAGCTTAGCCCTTCCTCGGATGTTTGGTCGATATCGCGGAGCGCGGATATATTTCGAGATCTCTAAAATGAGGCATTTGTCACGAAATATCCTTCATTAGGTTGATGAAGAAGATGATGACAACGACTACGATTATCAAAATGTGACGTGAGAGCCATAGAAGCATATAGGAGTTTCTCAAAATAATACTTGGAGGGGAATGTGGCGGCTCCGTCTACACGAATTTCTTAAGGACGGCCCTTGCCGCGACGGGAATGACGGTATGTGCATGTGTATGTGAGGCTTGTGTTGGCTGATGTTGAGCGGGGCTTCGGCTAAAAAGCGGATATCACTGCGCAAATAAAACTCCTCTTCAAAAAACTTTAAGAACCGCATCGCATTCACGCACATTATATACTACAATAAAACAATAAATGACCACTCAACATTACAACATAACCAAACGGCGAAAGAAAGATATGACAAACAGTGGTAAAGTGATTGATTGATTGATATGTGGGGTTTAACGTCCCAAAACCACTGTATGATTATGAGAGACGCCGTAGTGGAGGGCTGCGGAAATTTCGACCACCTGGGGTTCTTTAACGTGCACCCAAATCTGAGCACACGGGCCTACAACATTTCCGCCTCCATCGGAAATGCAGCCGCCGCAGCCGGGATTCGAACCCGCGCCCTGCGGGTCAGCAGCCGAGTACCTTAGCCACTAGACCACCGCGGCGGGGCGCTTGCAAACAGTGGTAAAGTGAACGCTGGCTTTGTAGTCTGCCTACAATGTTTAGCAGTCATTTGTTACTTCTTTTTTGTGCTTTGTAAAACTGCATATCGAAGCAGCAGTTTTCAAAGTGAACTAAACCTTGTTTCTGTGCAATGATCTGATCAGAAAACAAAATAGCTTATACAGGCTCCTTCAGTAGGAAATCAACCATTTAAACGCAAGAATTGCGTTGAAAACAGACGCATATTTTAAGGTGTCCAGACTTTTCGTGAACGATGCGAATCAGAGCCAAGTCTGGATTTCACATATCCCAGCATTCACATGCGTCCAACAGGCTAGCAGTGCCAGTTTTCCCTCTATACAGGTAAGTGTAAGAAACTCTATCCATACAAGTACGCATTCTTTGTGTGTCTGTTTTTTATTTTTATTCTCTTTCTGAAACTAAAATGAGTTCTAGGACGCCTTAGAGTCTCAACGGCTATTTATTTCACATAATGTAAAATAAGTCTCTTAAAAATTACAGCTAAAAAGAAACGTTGAGAAGGGCTGGCAGTGGCGCACGAAATGACCCATTGTGGTGGTAAACATGGTAGTGAACGTCGTGGTGGCACACAGTATACATGCTAGTCTGCATATATTATCCCCAAATAAAAACACCACCGGAGAGCTAGTCACACTGCTATACCTACTGCTGCCGTTTTCTTCAAAGAGCGCAAACAACGGGACATACATCAACTGTAATATCGCAATGTACTGTAGGTTTTCTGCATGATCGTGCCTTCAGCCCGTGACTTGGCATGTGGCTTCAGCAAGTGACCTGACATGACGGCGACGCGACATCAATCATCGTAGAAGGTGCATAAAAAATAAAATTCCACTTGTATATTTCACTGTTCTTTTCTATTTATCCTTTTTCTGTCCAGCATGGAGTCGGACAATCAGATCCTCGCAGTTGACTTGCAAGATTCTAATCTCGTTCCTACTGGATAGCTTAGATATATACTTGTTTTTATCAGGTATCATAAGCTCCGTTCTGCGTAGCTGAACATTTCAAATGCGCAGCATTTTAAGGGCCCCTCTTGTTGATCATCCACGCATGTCACGTGGCGTCATCACGCTCACAGTAAAGCACTCGATAGGAGCCATAACAAGGTTAGCAATGCTTAAGCCCGGGTCAGAATCTCTAAAGTAATACAAATTAACAGAAATAACTAAGAAGTGCAGTAATTCAATAAAAATGAATAAGAACGTTTCGAATACATGCGGCTAATTGTGGGGCTATGCCAGAGAAGACGTGAAAAAATGTTCTAAAAGCCGAGAGACCTTATACTCAACGTTTGTTTTTTTATTATCACTGGCTTCACACAAGATAAAAAAACATAGGCGTTTCGCCACCTATGCGGGTGGAATGTCAGTACACAAATGGCATCCAATGAAAGAATACGTCTTTCTTATATCTTGCCGTAAACATCCGGTAGGGAATCACAAATACTATAGCATGATGTTTGATTACGATATATAAACCATGATTCTACCAATTTTATTGGGCCCCAGCGTTCTTCGCGTGCCATTGTCTTCACATTATCGAAATCCAACGCGTGTCCTTTGGTCAGGCAGCGGTTGACTAATTCAGCCTTAGCACATGTTGCGTGTGTGGCTTTTGCAACGTCCCTTGCGTGCTCTTTTAGGGCGATTACAACGTTGCCGCTCCGTCTCATCGATGTAACTGGCATCACAGGGATGACAAAAAAACAGTGTTGTATGAAGCAAGTGATGAAAAAAAAGAGGAGAAGACGTTGAGCAAGAGAAGGTGCCACCACCTCGCCGAACGAGACAATGCCCTTAATTCCTCATTACGCTTCACCGGCGCTGCGTCGCTCCATCTGGTGGAGTAAACAATGCGATGGCACTCGCTGCAGACGAGACGTATCTCAACTGCCGTAACAAGCAGCGAATCGATAAAGCGCCGCAAATAGAAGCACACATGTCGCACGTCGAGTTTGTGAATTCACCTAGCAAAATTGTACTCGTGCCGAGGAAACACTTAACGCGTGCCTCAAACATAAGCGTCATCGACGCTTTGTTTGAGCCCATGCCCGTACAGGCGCTAAGCGACTTCATGCGAACTCAGTTGCGACTCCACGTCTGCGCGTACATTATAAACACCTTTAAAGCTGGCTTCTTAGCATTCAGAGTCTTTGTGAGAAGAAGCCAGATTGTGCCACTTTTTTCGTCTCAATTTAATACAGCAGCATTTTGGTAAACTCGTATCCCGAACGATTTACAGCGTTACAGCGTTAATTTTGTTACTGATATAGAGAAATTGAAAGTATTAAAGCAATATAAGGCCTAAGACTTGAATCCTTCGATCCGAAGAATGCGAGCCAACTGAAAACAAAACGCTAAAAACAGCTACAGTGCTCAGTATACAGGTGATTGTACGGTTAAATGGTACGAATGCAAAAGTAATCGGAATGGACAAAAGCATGTAAGACGTCGTAGAGGAAAGCCTGAAGACTACCAGCAATAGAAGGACTAACTTCAGGCACATCGAGAACAATGCTAAAGGCTGTCGGAAGTGAGGTCAACACAGTCGAAATTAATGAGTGTTGCTAGCCAAGCGCATTCAATAATGTCTCCGAACTTTGTACTCCAGGTGAATGTCATACCAAGTAACGGAAATCCGATCATGATGCCAACATTATACATTAGCACGCTCTGTACCTCACATAGATTACAATTCAAACAAACTAAAAGACTCGAAATTTCGTTAAAGGACCCCTGAACAACCTCTAAAAGTACGTGGAACGAGTGCGTTATCCCTTTCTGGCGTCTTTTCGTCACACCATAAAGAAACATTCTATATAAAGAGTGCCCACTCGAGCCTCTTCGCGACCCAGCAAGATAGGCTCTGACCACCCGCTAGATGGCGCGCCCATGCTCGCTTCCACACTCTTGTCACCGCTTATAATAGCCGCCTCAGGAGATCATTTAAAACGTAAGTTTGGCATCAAACTTTTGCAAAGAAGAAACTTTATTGATTTGTGCAATTTTCCACATCCGCTTTACAACGTGTCCCACTGAGGACGTTTAATGCTTTACCACAAAAATCTGTAAAGTTTGACTAGAAAGTGTTGTTTTTATGCATTTATTTTGCACAAAAGGTACAAATTCAGGTGGTTTAGATGTGCCTTAGATGTATTCCTTTCATGCACGGATGGGTGTGTGGCCTAGTGGTAAAGGCACTCTTTTTCGGAGCATGAGGATACGGGTTTAAATTTCAGAATGGGAAAAAGTTTTGTTATCTTATTTGCGCAAAAGACATTATCAGCTCTGACCAGCCACTCATGGCACTGAAAGCAGCGCATTAGCTGGGCCGCAGGGCCCTACGGGAGTGTCCGCTCTTTATGTAAGTATGTTTCTCTATGGTGACACCAGCAGTATTCTTACGTGACGTCAGGGTGAATTAAGTTTTCGATTTGTCCATAGGGATATCAGTTGTGAATCGTCGCCTACCCAGCTTTGCCATGCAGTTGCATACCCGGTCTGACTTGTCTCGCATGACTATCGGGCGCGATAAACTGATTTGACTTATCTTTCTGCGTTGGCGACTGCGCAAGAGGAGATAACAGCGTGTAGCCGAAAAGCACGAAACCTTCGTAGTCGCCGAAATTGTCGCCGCGTTTTATGAAGAAATAAGTGGACGAGGACGAGGTAAGGCACATAATTGATTGATTGATTGATTTATATGTGGAGTTTAACGTCTCAAAACCACCATATGATTATGAGTGACGCCATAGTGGAGGGATTCGGAAATTTCGACCACCTGGGGTTCTTTAACGTGCACCCAAATCTGAGCACACGGGCCTACAACATTTCCGCCTCCATCAGAAATGCGGCCGCCGCAGCCGAAATTCGATCTCACGACCTGCGGCTCAGCAGTCGAGTACCTTATAGCAACTAAACCACCGCGGCGGGGTCAGGTAAGGCACATGTACGAAGACTGGTGGAAGCGAGAGAAAAACTAGTCTCTCGTTTTCGAACTCAGAGTGGCCCCGGAGCCGTTTACTCCTCCGCGACTCGAGGCGAGAAACTGCGGTCACTTTGGCCACTGTTCCACTACGAAGCCACCGCTGGAGCACCGGGCGATTCTTCCAAGCCTAAAACAAAACTCTCTGCGCCCTTAATCAAAGACCCGTAAAACGCTTTCTAATAAGTGAGAGGAAAAACTGACAAAATAAGTTTTTAATGGAATCGCTGTGGTCCCGCTGCTCGGCTGCTGACATAGGCCTCCATAGCATTTCGTTGGAGCCGGTGTGGTATATGCATACCGTGCGGCGTTAGTGAATCTTAAATAGTCCGAGGTGGCCGAAATCGGCCCTCCACTCCGGCGTACCTTATACTGATATCGTAGTTTTTAATCCAAAAAATTGTTGTTTTTTTAATATTAAATGGACACTCTGAAAGGCGTGAGTGGCGCCATTGGCTAAATGCGATTATCTTCAGTAGCAGGTTGACGGGAGGCGTCATATCACTCGGCGAATGTGACTAAGTGCTTTTAGCCAATAAATCAGCACTTATTGGTTTCTTCTTCATTATTATTATTATTATTATTATTATTATTATTATTATTATTATTATTATTATTATTATTATTATTATTATTATTATTATTATTATTATTATTATTATATTTCTGCCATCTTGTGTTCTAGGACGGAGTATTCCATAATATCTGTGGTTAAACGTCCCAAAACCACGATGTGATTAAGAGAGACGCCGTAGTGGAGGGCTCCGAAAATTTCGTCCACACGGTGTTTTTTAACATTCACCTAAATCTGAGCACACGGGCCTACAACATTTTCACCTCATTCGAAAACGCAGCCACCGCAGCCGGCACTCGATCCTGTGACCTTCGGATTAGCAGCCGAGTGTCTTAGCCACTAGACCCCCGCGGCGGGGCTGGGGTGGAGCATTCATTAGGCTGAGGGCGAAAGCCACTAAAAGCACGCACACACACAAAGCACTCATGCTATAAAGGAAGTTTGTTTTTCCGCTGTACAATTCGGTAGTTCGGGAACTATTCCCAACGCCCCGCCGCGGTGGTCTAGTGGCTAAGGTACTCGGCTGCTGACCCGCAGGTCGCGGGATCAAATCCCGGCTGTGGCGGCTGCATTTCCGATGGAGGCGGAAATGTTGTAGGCCCATGTACTCAGATTTGGGTGCACGTTAAAGAACCCCAGGTGGTCAAAATTTCCGGAGCCCTCCACTACGGCGTCTCTCATAATCAAATGGTGGTTTTGGGACGTTAAACCCCACAAATCAAATCAATCAAACTATTCCCAACGATGAACACTTGCCGCACAGGCACGTGCTCTCGATTATATCCCAGTGAGTATACAAACTAAAACATACATCAATTGTTTGTTTATTTTCACTGCGGGAAATCCCGGTCCCACGTAACAGAAAGGCCATCTGTACTGCACGCTTGGCACGCTCGGTGCCGATATTGCCATTGAAATTCCATTGCTTTAAATAAAATGAAATCAATTTTGTTTTATTTTTGAGAAACAGGTCTACCACAAATCTTGACGCCTAACAACTTTCCTACATGAACAACCTTCAAATTCATGTTGAAATGTTAAAGGGTTTGTGTTATTTAGTTTTCCAAACTAACTTAAGCTGCGGCCAGGTATCTGCACTTCGACGAAAACATCGTTTGCGAAAATGACAGGTGGTTTTGTCGAAGCATTTTCACTGTTTAAAAATCTGTGTTTTCTAAACAAAACACTAGACATAACCTTAAACGTGGAAGTTTACTTCGAAAGAGGTTCCGCGTTAACCTATTTTGCCGCACTGAATCGTACGTACAGACCACACGCTTTCAGCACGGAGTTCAAGGACTCGGCACTCCAATCTGCATGAACGAAGCGACACTTTTGTCACGCGGACCAATATCTCCAGTTTTTCGTTGAACAGCCACACAATGAGCGTAGCTTAACATATTTGTAAGCACTGTTCCTCGCAATCGAGTTGTTGACACTTATTTTCTCTAAAGTAGACGCTTTGCCGCTACCAGAGGCTTAGGTGGGGCTTAGCGTTGTCTCTACCGGATAATCCACATAAGTCACTGTGAAGCATTAAGCTTTCTTATAAGGTGCACTGGCGCCGTCAGTCGACGGCTTATATGAGCAAGTGAACTTTACTACGCCATTAATAAAATGCGCGGGGCTTCGAAAATGACATCTCTTCTTGGCTCACGCTCCCATGTAGGTGGCATTGAAGTTTAGTGCATCATTGACGACGTCGTATGACATACGCCGTCTGCGATGCGCAGTTGATGAAAAGAAAAAAAGTGCTATCACCGCCAATTTAGACGAGATGCGTCAGTAAGGAAGTGCGCTACACCACGATGTATCTCAGCACTGAGCAACGACGCAAAAACGGCACGAAGCCACTGGCCGCCTTTTTCGTATTGGACGCCATTGAGTTTCGCGTGCTGATACGAAGATAGGTTTTGATATGTGGGGTTAGACGTCTGAAAACCGCCATATCAGGTTGATTTGTGGGGTTTAATGCCCCCAAATCACCATATTATTATAAGAGACGCCGTAGTGGAGGGCTCCGAAAATTTCGACCACCTGGGGTTCTTTAACGTTAGTTAGTTTGTTAGATAGATAGATAGATAGATAGATAGATAGATAGATAGATAGATAGATAGATAGATAGATAGATAGATAGATAGATAGATAGATAGATAGATAGATAGATAGATAGATAGATAGATAGATAGATAGATAGATAGATAGATAGATAGATAGATAGATAGATAGATAGATAGATAGATAGATAGATAGATAGATAGATAGATAGATAGATAGATAGATAGATAGATAGATAGATAGATAGATAGATAGATAGATAGATAGATAGATAGATAGATAGATATGTGAAGTTCAACGTCCCAAAACCACCATATGATTATTAGAGACGCCGTGGTGAAGGGCTCCGGAAATTTCGACCACCTGGTGTTCCTTAACGTGCACACAAATCTGAGCAAACGGGCCTACAACGTTTTCACCTCCATCTGAAATGCAGCCGCTGCTGCCGGGGTTTGATCCCGCGACCTGCGGGTCAGCAGCCGAGTACATTAGCCACTAGACTACCGCGGCGGGGCGATTAGAAAATAGGTGAATTAGGTTTTCGTTAATGCAGGTGTAACACGAGAAGCATAGTCTGCTAACTCTACGATCGCACATCATCGCAAAAATAACTTATTCATGCGGCGATCGTAGTCGCGCGTAACGCAACGCTAAACAAACTATTTGAAACCGTCATTTTTTTTCTGTAAAATATGGCAGGCAAAGTGATTGCTTATCAGTCGTATTGATCTTTGATAACATTTGGCTACACTCGTGAATCTGGAAAGCGCAAGCAATGATCCCGTTGTTGTCGCTATTGTAGCATAGCTTCTGTATTGAAACTAGCGAGTAAGAAGCGCCCTTCAACAAAACCCGCGGCTTGGCATATCGCCACATGGAAATGTGCGAGCATTGCCCCGCAGCGGAGGTCTAGTGGCTAAGGTACTCGGATGCTGACCAGCAGGTCGCGGGTTCGAATCCCGGCTGCGGCGGCTGCATTTCCGATGGAGGCAGGAATGTTGTAGGCCCGTGTGCTCAGATTTGGGTGCACGTTAAAGAAACCCAGGTGGTCAAAATCCCCGGATCCCTCCACTATACGGCGTTTCTCATAATCATATCGTGGCTTTAGGACGTTAAACCCCACATATCCGTGCTCAGCACAAGTACATTTCTGAAAGCATGCACCGGAAAGAGGCGTACGTGCTGCTACGACAAAACCCGACTCCTCGGCTTGCTGATTTTTCACCCGTAAAGCGGAACAAAAAAATGCAACGCATGTAGCGCTCGAATTTCCGTAATCTGGCTAACTGCGTGCCATGGATGAAGACGCCTGCCTGCTAATGAATGCGTATGTCGACGGAGCTCGTACTGAAAGCGCCGAGATTCGCAGCCGAATCGAAGGTATCGTGAAATACTCGTCAACGTGCCGCGCGGAAAGACCTATCTGATTTCTGCCGACACACACGCCCTTGGAGGCGTGAATAAGCGCCTCTTCGCGCGAAATCCTCTGCGCGCGCCTATTATAGAGTCCCGGACGTTTTAGTCGTTTTTTTTATTTATATATATATTTTTTTCATTCTTCTGTGCCTTCTTCTTCAGCTGCGATCACGTACATGCTCGGAAGAACAAGCAGGAAAAAGAGAAAAAAAAACATTAATGCACCTCAGGCTGTCGAAAAGGTTTCAAACGAAAGCACCATCAGCTTGATTGATTTGATTTGTGGGGTTTAACGTCCCAAAACCACTATTTGATTATGAGAGACGCCGTAGTGGAGGGCTCCGGAAATTTTTACCACCTGAGGTTCTTTAACATGCACCCAAATCTGAGTACACGGGCCTACAACATTTCCGCCTCCATCGAAGCACCATCAGCTTACTATATTGTGATTAGCATTTGCTGGTAATGCCTGTCACGGAAGCATAGCAGGTAACGTGTCCAGCGCAGAAGTGTGAGTGCGCAGGTTTGATTCCTGGCTACGGTGGCCGATGTGAACGAAATAGAAGAACACTCGTTTACTTAGATTCCGAGACACGCTAGACAACTCTGCAGGCGATCAGAATTATTCTGTAGTCCCCCACGCGTTTCGTCGATTCGGCACGTTAAACTCTTCTGTTTAGTTTATTTAATAGTCAAAAGAAAATTGTTATCAGGTTAGCACTGTTTCAGGAGAAATTTTCTGGAAATCGTGACGCTTGGCATGTTATCCAGCTCACTCCAACACAAGATACTCTTTGTACACACAGCAGCATTTCTCTTGTTTAAATATGCAGACAGAAATATTACAGTGGAACATCCGAGGCCTTCTTCGAAACCTCGATGACTTACAAGAACTCCTCCATGAACACAATCCAAGAGTGCTGTGTGTACAAGAGACACACTTGAAACGAACACAAGCTTTTTACACAAAGTAACCTCCAGTGCGAGCACCGTCTGTTATGACGTCACTTGCTGCGATGGCCGTCTTGCGCACACTAACGGGCAGCCACATCACGAACCTCTTTTTTTTTTAAACACCAGCGTGCAACAACAATTTAGCCACTCCTATAGTTGCGCGATTTCTTCCACGCAATTTTGTTTTACTCGTTTTTATTTCTATCGGGACCCTAATCCAGACACCAAGCTGGGGCATGCACCATCCTAAAAGGAATAGCGTAGCCGACGACGTTTGCGAGGAATATGCTTTGTGCAATTGCACGTACTACTTCCGATCTCGCAGATTATAGCCGTTGAGCAGCGTGCGATAGACGCTGGCACGATAGCTCGAAATGCGCGACGATGTACATGTACGCCCTTGAACCTCCCTTCCCAATTCCGCTATGAAAAATTATGTGCGTTCAAGAAAACATGCCACTGGTATGTGCCGTCTCCCTCGGCGTAGTTCTGACCGTGTCCGAAAGCATGGCTGCAAAGTATCACAAAGGACTCGGTAGCAAAATCGCTTAATAGTCATGTTTTAATAATTCTTTATCATTGTTGTCAATGGCAAAAAACTGTCCAGAATATCGAAAATAGTTGTGTCACAGTAACAAGGATAAAGGACAGAGTTCACAAAGGTTGTCTTTAGAAAGGTGTTTGTCATTGTTTGGCTGCCTTCGCTAATAGTATGTCCAGCACCACGACTGCCAGACTTTTTATTGCGATATTGGCATTTTTATATGGACACTCTCGGCTGGATTTCGCCGCCGGCGTCGGCGTCGACGTCATGTACCGTATACGTATCTATAATATGAAAAACGCAAGAAAGAAAAAAAATCCCAGAAAAGAAGACTCCGGCACACGGAATCGAGCGTGAAACCTCCGCGTCACGAATGCGAGGCGTTAACCACTGAGCCACCAAGAATTACCTCCTACAACGTCCAAACGGCAAGCTATTCATATCTACCCCTTACCGCTGTTGGCGGGCATCTTGGGGGGGGGGGGGTGACTATCGTGGTTTCAGCATTATCAGCAAGATGGCGCAGTGAGCGCGCGGCGTCTCTCATCTCTCACACGTACGTTGGCCCACGTAGAGAAAAAAAAATGGCACCATATCCATGGAGTGAATGATGGGGAGTGGGGCGAAGCATTAGTCCGTCCATTCGTTCTTGCTTCCGTCCGTTCCTGCGTACGTCTGTGTAACCGTCCATGCGTCCATCCACCCGTCCGTGCGTGCGTCTGTTCGTGCGTCCGTCCCTGCGTTCGTCCATGCATCCGCGCCTGCGTCCGTTCATGCGTCCATCCATGCATCTGTCTGTGTGTCCGTTCGTCCATCTATTCAGCACTCCAAGTACCACCATCTCGCATCTTTTCATCATATATTCTCCATATAGAAGCACCGCCATCCAGCGGACATTTCAAGGACTAAACGGGAGGTGGCACATGCACACTTTCTTACGGCTTGCGCTTCGGGTTTACTTCCCACCTTTAACCACCTCGAGTTCATGGTATATACTAGTTCACTGTATTCATGGCTATGCGGCCCAACGCTCGCTAAACCTTTCTAAAACCAAGGAGGTTACACCCAGCGAGTATAACGTAGCAACCCTTTTTTGTCAGATCGTGCTCAATGTACATGCCAATAGCTGCTAATGGGGATCGCAGCGTGCGCGTTACCTAAAGGCCGAATGCTCCTGTCTCTCATTCCCCCTTAGCAGCCATTAACATGTGCATTGAGCACTATCTTTTATTGTTCAACAACGCACACAAGAAATCTCTCACCGGAACCACCTTGGAGGTCAAAATCGTAAGGACCGCTATGTCGGGTATGTGCCACTGGTGGTTACGTACTACGAGGGACGCACAAGCCACGCCATAAGGAGCTTCGCCCCTAATAAGGGCGTATACGCTCGATCGCGAGCCCTTATTTTGCAGTGGGGAGAATCGTACATCTTGGCTAGCCTTTGAGTTTGGTCGGAACGATTTTGTTGTAGTTACCTGGCGCACAAAGGTCACTGCAATCATTGCACAGCCTCTGTTAGCGAAAAAAACACGCTTTTCAGACACAGCGAAGTAACAACTGAGACGCCTATTCGCGTTAATTTGTACCTGTGAATACGTTTCATTCGTCCTTTGTGCGTGAGAAACACGGGGCACGTTTCGATCTGCTTGCCATTCTGCGCGTGACCTTCCAATTTGTTGCTATCACGTTCATTTCTTCGCCTTTGCAGCAGAGCTGTGACTTTTTTCTCCAGCCTAAAACCGTTGTAAGGCAAAAGCTTTAGATGTCTCATCAAATTGACCATCGGCGTCGGCGGCGTCAACATGAGCGACGCAAAAAACAATGATCACGTGATGGTGTCATCATGACATGACGTCACGAGGCGATGTCATCAGGTGGCATCGTGGCTCGCTTAAAGGTGGGCCGACCAGAATGTCTTCCAAAAGTAGGTGAGGTGCGGAAAGACTCTGTACCCGACGGCAGTGTAAAGAAAGCGTTCGGAGGGAGGCAAGAGGGGAAGTTCAATGCGTCGATAACTTTCACATAGGCATCGTCGGAGAATCCTGCATAAGGGACTGTGTGAGTTCTGTGAATCGGCTGATACCTTTTAACTGCTTTCTAGGGTTGCCGTTGGGTGGACTTGAAAAGGCGCCTGAACTCAAGCTAAAAGTAGGCAAAGTAGCCATTTCATGTAATGTTACAGCCAAATTTGTAACCAAATAGAACCGGAATTGTAATATGTACAGTTTTTACTATTTAAGAATAAATAAAAATCATTTTAATAAGTAAAACTTGAAGTTTAAAGGAAGCAAGAAAACATCCATGGCATCAACTGGGAATTTTCGTCGCCAAACGGGTCGAAAAGTGGCTAATTTGGCACAAAGTAGCAACCAACGGCGACCCTGCTGCTTTCGCTCTGAACTATTTTGAGTATGGGTTTGAGTGCAGCCATACTGTTAACGTTTGTGTTTGATACCCTTAAGAACTAAACAAACAGGGTGTTATGGTACACGACACGCATGAAAACCGTTGGGTTGTTGCATAAGATGTTTCATTGCCTTTTTAATAAAGATAGACATGTGGGGTTTAACGTCCCAAAAGCACCATATGAGTATGAGAGACGCCGTAGTGGGAACTCCGGAAATTAAGACCACCTGGGGTTGTTTAACGTGCACCCAAATCTGAGCACACGGGCCTACAACACTTCCGCCTCCATCGGAAATGCAGCCACCGCAGCCGGCATTCGATCCCGCGACCTGCGGGTCAGCAGCCGAGTACCTTAGCCACTAGACCACCGCGGCGGGGCGCCTTTTTAATAAGTCACGTCGCGATGTACAAGAACTAGAAAATATCGGCTTAACATCCCAAAATGGCGGCTCCCAGTTGTCTGACGGAAAATAGTCCAGAGACCGTAAGTGAGTTTTGGCGATCGTGGTTTTACTGTGTGTGTCATGACCATATGCAATTCCAGTTATTACCTTTAGTCAGTCCAGGAGGCGATGGTTTGCAAGTATACTAACATCACCACTTTGCTTCTTTCTTTTTAATCTACATACTGTGGATATTACTGAAAAGCAGTGTATCCGAACGGAACGTATGCAAACGAAAAGCGAAAAAAAGGATACTGTTTACCGAGAACAAAAACGCATGCGAAACGTTACCTATTATACCATTATGGAGTGAAAACGTAATATTTTTATCGAATTTCGGCTCAAGGGAAAAGTTGGCAATCCGGAACAACCGAGAGTGCAAAACACGAAAATTAATTTATATAAGTGGAGTACGCATTCCAGTAAAGATGCATTGAAATGTTTCCGTCGAAAACGAAAATAGTGGCCACCGAAGCTCTTAATGTGAACGTAAGTGCACCTTCGTATGCCCGACATGCAGGCCAGAGTTCGCGACGCTGAACTTCGTTTCACTCGAACAGCGGTCTCGCACATGTGGGACTACACTTGATGACGTGCTGCTTCTTAGATGATGCTGATTCCATTGACGCAAAGCATTAAGCCTACTCAGGGAATCCGTATTTAACTACAACGAATGGATAGATGCAAAACTTTATTGAAAGTCCTGAAGTGCATTACTGAGTGCGCAGCGGGCCGCTCTCGCGTAGGGACAATAAAGGTTATCATTTTTATCGTAGCTTCACGTTCAAATTTTTGCATGCGCACGAAAGTCGTTACGAATCATTACGGAACAGTTTTTTCGTGCCAAAATAGAAATGAAACGGAACTTTTTTTCAGCGGAACGAAACTAAAACCAGAACGCGATCATTTCATTTCTAAAGCCTTGTCAAAAGAAAAGAAAACCTCGGCAGGCATCATTCCATCGGCTCCCTGTACTGCTATAGACAGCGCCAACGCCTTCATTGTTTCACTGAGCTCAGTCCTTTCTGTTGAATGACGTAGACTTTCGTTCAATCTCACAAATCTGCAGCAATCTATGCACGGTCAACGAAGAGCACGACACTTGTCAGCTTCATTTAGCGATTCCCGGCTGCCGACAAACATGTAATTGTCATGTGCCACGGCTTTGAGACCAGTTCCCGCGTCCCACTCTGTCAACTCCCGCAGTGCGTATGATTCGTTTTTCCACTACACCAAGCTTCGGAGAGGGAAATTCACAGTCCGGTAAACGTAATAAGGCACGTATAGTGTAAGTCTGACTGCCAAGCGGCAACGTGTGCTTCACTGCTCAGGTCCGCGTTAACACGAGATCCTGCATTATCTTTTTCTTATCGTCCGTACGAGGAAAATCAGGTGCCACAAAACGGAGAAAACACTGTGTCTCTTGTTTGTATCTTCTGTCTCTGACTTCTAATGCGAAATATTTTTTTCTCTCTTTCCCAGAAAACTTTTCGCCCAAGCCAACACACCTCTGGAGCCTCACTCAATGTAAAAAGAAAGCGTACGCAGTGATGGGATTTCAATCAGCGTCCTCAAGTAATACCACCGGGCGCCAAACCACGCGCTCCGCTGATTGATTCCCAAACGCTCTCATCGTGACATGACGTTCCAGCGCATAATTCAGCGTTCGTAAAACACCTCAATGATTACGGCTCTTTCGACTGGAACATACTGAGCTAGCATTAAATAACTGCACACATTTCAAAAGAACCAATCGCCTTCAAATTGTATGCGAACTAAAAAATAGTGGCGGTTAATAGAGCGATGCGTATATGAAAAGCTCCACCTTTGAATATGACGAGATGAGCCGTGACCATGCACTATCGAAACAGTCACAGTTTACCTACACGTAATTCTATAATTCTTCGAACAACCCGGTCTTGATTGATTGATATGTGGGGCTTAACGTCCCAAAACCACCATATGATTATGAGAGACGCCGTAGTGGAGGGCTCCGGAAATTTCGACCACCTGGGGTTCTTTAACGTGCACCCAAATCTGAGCACACGGGCCTACAACATTTCCGCCTCCATCGGAAATGCAGCCGCCGCTGCCGGGATTCGAACCCGCGACCTGCGGGTCAGCAGCCGAGTGCCTTAGCCACTAGACCACCACGGCGGGGCACAACCCGGTCTTATGGTTCAAGATATTGTAACATATATTCACGTTGCGCTGCTCACATGACAGGACAACCGACGCGGAGTCGTTATATCGTTGCGCTTCTCACATCACTGCTTTTGCAAGACAAACCCTAGTAATTCTTTTACGTGCACATATCAACGCACGTCTACATTCCTGATTGATTGATTTGTGGGATTTAACGTCCCAAAACCACCATATGATTATGAGAGACGCCGTAGTGGAGGGCTCCGGAAATTTCGACCACCTGGGGTTCTTTAACGTGCACCCAAATCTGAGCACACGGGCCTACAACATTTCCGCCTCCATCGGAAATGCAGCCGCCGCTGCCGGGATTCGAACCCGCGACCTGCGGGTCAGCAGCCGAGTGCCTTAGCCACTAGACCACCACGGCGGGGCACAACCCGGTCTTATGGTTCAAGATATTGTAACATATATTCACGTTGGGCTGCTCACATGACAGGACAACCGACGCGGAGTCGTTATATCGTTGCGCTTCTCACATCGCTGCTTTTGCAAGACAAACCCTAGTAATTCTTTTACGTGCACATATCAACGCACGTCTACATTCCTGATTGATTGATTTGTGGGATTTAACGTCCCAAAACCACCATATGATTATGAGAGACGCCGTAGTGGAGGGCTCCGGAAATTCCGACCACCTGGGGTTCTTTACGAGAAGCATCATTCGTGATATATATATATATATATATATATATATATATATATATATATATATATATATATATATATATATATATATATATATCAAAGAAACCAAACCCTCCACACTGCATTTTTTTGCGCGTGCATGCACTCAAATACTTTACATAGCCAACCGTGCCTTGCAGTTGTACGTGTTGTTTTGTTAACTACAGCCCTGAAATTTCGCAGCGAAAAATGTCCACAAATTCTGTTTTGTTACTCTGTATTAAAAGTGCGCGTGGCTACCCGAGCAGGCGTCGCCATGGAAGGTAATAAGGTTACTGTAAGGTAACGGTTATTTTCGCTATATTCTCTTCCTTTCTCATTATCTGTCACTCGCGATTCGCCGATCCTGCCGATGGCTCATAAGCTGATGGTTGTTCAAATTACTGACGAAGTGCCGAAACACAAATAATCAGAGTACAATGGCTACACTACCACGGCCCATCATCATCTTATACAAGAGACACCTACAGACAGCGTCGATTTGTAGATTTTTTTTGTTTTTCGAAAATACTCGACGTACTTTCAGTCGTGTTTCTTGAGGTCGTTCGCTAAGCAGTGAGGGGTTGTTTATTAATCTATTTTTTTTTATTTCAGCCCGCTGAGTGTTTCGAATTGCTACTCAAGGAAAAAGAAAAAAATCCAGTACCCGATTCAGGTTTTTTTTTTTCTTGGTTTGTTTCACCGGGAAACTCGCCATATGTATGCAGGCTCAAAAATAAGCTGATCAAAAGAATCTCCGTTGAGCACGGATTGCTAACAGTGCGTTTACGTTAGGGCGAAGGCTGGCGGTTTCTGCCTGCTCGGTCGCCGCGAGTCAGCCGCGTACGCCGGTCAAAACGGGCGATATCGCTCCTTGTTAGCGTATTCCCCTTAGAGACAACACTCCGCGCCAACGTGAGTTTCCGCGGGCAATGTCACGTCCGTCCTGCCACTCGCCTATTCCTGCGCAGCTATACGGGCCTTACAGCTATAGCTTCCCTTTCCTTCGGTGGTCATCCATGCGACTGCGTCACTCTGCTTTCGTTTAAATGCGACGCCAGTTAAGTGCTCGAATTTAGGCTTGTCGCGTTCGTTCGTTCCGCGACGCTGACGACGTCCACTGAAACCGTCGGCAACACCGGCTTCAATGGCTAGAATTAGGGAGCTAGTCAGTCAGAAAATTTTATCCGTCCGTCCATGGCTAAATGTGTAGCCCAGTCTCGGAGAACGCGCAATACCTGGCTGACTCGTAGCTCTTTGTTGAGCCCTTTTTAGCACAGAAGAATAGGCGCAGTTTAACCATGTGAGCAACACTGCACGTGTGCGTGGATGGTAGGTGCGGGGCGATGACGCGTAATTACGAGCCATACGCAGCACTCCCACACGTACTCGGTATGCCGGAAACAAATGATTTCAAGGGACACTAACCCCCGTATTCTAGAACACCCCTTCATTCAACGCTCCACCTTCACTTGAGAAAGCCGATGGAAGCACCATCTCTAGGCAGGGAAAGTCACTGCATATCATTGATAATTCTGCTATTCTTGAGTAGCGCAGCGTCATTTTCAGCCGAGCAGTGGCGCAGTGCGCAACTGTGTCAAGTGAAGGGTGAAAGTCCAGTCGATGAGCGTTTGTGAATACAGGGGTAAAGAGCGAAACGGTTTATTTCGTAGTCGCAATTCACTCTCACACGGTACCAAAAACACCACGCTTGCTGCTATAGGAGACGCTTGGCAAGCGAGAAAACGCGAAAAAATACAAGTGCGGGCCACGCGACGCCACCTTCAATTCCCGCAGCAGTCGCCATGACGTTATAGACTTTCACGGCGTCTGCTGGAGTCTACACGATTCCTCATTCGTAAAGATGTATTTCATCCTCTTCCGAGCAAGAGATTTAACTTGCAAAGTAGTTTAAGAAAATTTAGTTGAGCCAGTATGTCTAGGATACGAAAACAAAAACCAGTAAAAGTAAACTTTGAAATTTGTGACGTCATCATAGGAGCCTTGGGCAGCAAACTTTGGAGCGAGGCTTTCGACATTGATTATCTCACCTATTAACAAACCTATCATGGGGAAGTTATTGGCATTGCAGATTTCAGAATATAATTTATCAGTCTAATCTAATTTATTGTCGTTCACCTCGGTGGAACAGTGACTACGGTGTTCCGCGCTCACCCAAAGGTTGCGGGTTCGATACCGGCCGTGGCGGTCCCATTTCGATGGAGGCGTAATGGTAGAGGCCCATTACTGCGTGATGTCACTGCACGTTGAAGAACACCCGAATGGTCAAAATTTCCGGAGCCCTCCACTATACGGCGTCTCCCATATTCATATGGTGGATCTTTATTTGAACTAAAACCCCAGACAGTATTTATTCTTCTACTTCAGTGTCCCTCTGAAGTGGCGACTTGGACTTCCTGGACATACAATAAAAAACAAAGAAAAAGAACAAAAACTGCGACGCAAAAAGTGACACGTACGAACGCAACAAGTGCTCGTCCTTGTCACTTTATTCCGTCCGTTCATCTGTCTTTATTTATTTTTTTACAAATCAACGAGAAGCACGAGGAAGTGCACAAGAAAGAAAGAGAAGCCTGTGCGCTCGTATGGGGAGAATGTGGAATACGATATTACCTCACCCTGTCGTCAATACCAAGTGCGCTCGCAAACATCAATCTTCCAACACGCTTCCGAAGCAGCCTCGAAAGCAGCAGAAGCGAGCCCGACTGACATGACGCTACGCATATCTCGGATGATTCTGTTCACGGAAGTTTCCGTAGTTCGTTTTGCCTTCGTAAGGCACCCTTATCACCCTCCTGGCGACAGAATTTTATTTCAACTCTAGGCTTGTGCGCTTCGGTTGTATTTTGGTACGCATTTAGTGCCACTGTGAACGATCATTAGGCGTATGTCAATTGATATGTCTTGACTGACAAGCTGCCTCAGGGTGCAACTTGACGTGTGTGTGTGTGTTTTCTATCATGGCTGTGATTTGCAACAACACTATTTCCTGAAAAGGAGTAGGCAGTGCTGTATAAAACACCAAAATCTCCTAATAAAAGTATAATGAAAAAATCTGCTTCGTCAGTGACAACGCGTGCAGAGAAAAACGGCGTTCTTCGCTACTCAACTTGAATGTGGAATTGTAGTTGGGAATGAATGTGCATATGTATAGGAATCGATTGCGCAAACCACTACCGTACGATATATATATATATATATATATATATATATATATATATATATATATATATATATATATATATATATATATATATATATATATATATATATATGCGTAAAATTCGATAGATCGACTGTGCATACTGGCCAAACCGACCTCCTCGAGGCTCATCGCAATAAACAGAGGCATCAGTGACCGCAATACTACTGCATCGCGCCCGTTACTTCTTCAAGTCCTTGTCTGAGCATATAAACCGAGCCAGTACATTAACTAGTTAAATGTCACTACGAAATCCTGTGGACCGTATTCTAGAAAATGACATGGATACGCAAAGGTTGTGTATAAAACGAAAAGAGTGTACATCTTCAATCCTTCACTGAGGAGCGACTACACGTGGCATCATGGACGCGGAATCATAACGCACTGGTACCACAGCATGCCGGGTTTGATGCCGTAAAGGCGCCCTAATGACATGGCGGCTAACCTTCTTCGATGTGATAACGCCTGGGCGACCGCATTTCGCGATGGAGGCGAAAACGCTTGGGGCCCGTGTTACCAGACTCAGGTCCACGTTAAAGAACCCCAGATGGTCGAAATCTCCGTACGGCGTCTCATAATCTCATGATGGTTTTGGGACGTAAAATGAAATCTTAATTGAAATCTTAATAAACTTGGTCTCGATCTTTCGTGGTGCCACCATTTTTATGCCGACTTCACAAAGCTTAGCGGGCGCAAGTGCTATTTTTACGGCCCCTTCGCCAATAACGGGCCCCTCATCAGAATCGGCTGAAATTTTCCCTCATGCAAACAATTCTACCACGGGAGTTTTGCGCCCTGTTTCCTACCAACCGTTTATTAAAAATGCTAAGAACGTTTTCTCATTGGGCACCGACCATCATTCACGATGGCAATAAGTGTTCTTATCAAGAACAGCACTCACGTAAAAAAAAATTATGCGAACCGGGGTAGATGCGATCATTCGATGTTTGACACAAAATCAAAAGGGCGAAGGAATTCTGGCTGAAAAAGACATACTGACACACTGCGCCCAACTATATTACATAACAATTCTGTCGCAGGGCGCCATATTCCTAGAGGCAATATTTGTCTTACTCATAGAGGTCATGCACAGCCGTGAAGTATGAGCAGCGCACCATTGGTTCGTAGTTTTACGATTTAAAAAAAAAGAACGCGCACAAATCTATTGAAGCTAATCGTCTCAACATCTTGTGCTTCTTCTTTTGCGGATAACGAATATTCCTACTTCCTAATGCGGCGAGCTTCGAAAAATCCATCGACGGAAGCTATGCAACGAGAAATTCGTCGAGTCTTGGCAAGTCACTTTTTCTCGCATTGTTAAATTACAGATATGTTCATGCAAGCTAGGTTATATTGACATGTGACTGCATGCATAATAAATATTTGTTCAATGTTTACCAATGAATCAATGCGAGGAGCTTCCGGTCACATTTTATAAAGAAGGTATACTTTTACACTTTTCTCCAAAGTTTTATTAAGCCGATATATTAAACTGTTCTATTTTTTGATAGCACTATCATACGGCTGGCGTCGGCGGTGAACAGGAGGAGATAATGCGCATTACATATTTTATTTTCTCTACCTAGTTCTGAAAACGCCCTCACTCCACTTGAGGCTGTGCTTCGCAAGGATATATGAATGCCTCAAAATGCTATTACGCCTTACGAAGACACCGTAAAGCATGTGTTTAGCATACTGAAATACTTCATATTCGTGTACAGATTGTATGAAGGTTGTGACACCGAATAAACTGCTAACGCTATCTTGGAGTTAATTTCAACTCAAACATTGATACCACTCATTCGTACCAACTATGGCTTACTGTAACACCAGAGTATTAAAAAAAATACGGGCGATTGGATCATACCACTGCAAGGAATGCCACACGGACGTAGGGACAGCAGAAAGCCCTTACGATTGATATCTGAGCTTCTCACAAAGCAGGTTGTTCAAACTCTGTTCGGAACTCATATTTTGCTCAGAATTCACTCGATTAGTGTTCTTAGAAATATGGTGTATCCGAAACCTTAGAAACACCCTCTCAAATACTCATCTGATAGATCTGACAGCTTTACCATCAAACACTATCATCATAAAATAAATTATTTCTTATGGTGAGACGATAAATATCAATGAACAGAAAACAAGTATAACATGCCCACTCGTGGGCAAATACACTGAACTGGATAGATCGCTCAAAACTCCCGCTGTGACAGCAAACCAAGTTCTACTGCGCGTGCGTAATTATATTTTGTGCGCGTCTGTACCGCTCTTTTCCCATTACAAACGCAGACGCCACGTGATAAGTACAAATCAACCAGACAAAGCCGCAGCAAAAGCATGCTACATGTGTATTCGAGCACAACCCTATATATTGCCGCATACCAGAGGAAAAGTCCCATTCTCTCCTATCATGTGTACATCCACTAAATATACGTATACGCGTACGCACGAGTACCTAACAATTGCTTCCCAGCAAAAGCGAGCGGACGTACAAGCCGTGAGCGAACACAGAGAGCTTATGTCAAACGCCACACCCGGCGTCACCTTTGGGCGACTGGTAGAGCCGTGACCAACTACTGCTAACTCTCCCATAAAGCACGCCGCAGTCCGCCCAACAGCGTTTCGGAAGCGCGCAACAAATTACCTCGACAATCATCGTGCTTCCTTAATTCCCATCACCCAGAGTATACAGCAAGGTGGCTGGAGGAATGCACATGAAACCAAACCCGCCCTCTCCCACCTCTACTGCCCATTATTCAACACATTTTATCAACTTCTCTGTTTACTATACTGAGCAACAAGCGCTACACTAATACGTCATTCTATGAACATTCTCGCCCAGAACATATATAAGCACCTACACGGAGCACAGCAGTCGCTGCAAACATAGTTCACACTTTTTTATTAGAGAGTACGTAATCCAACAACAGATACCGACATAGTCAATTTACCACGCTGTAGAAAGCATGATGTAAAGATATATATAAGCATGATGAAGGCCCGGAGGTATATATTGAATGGTTTTCACCGAGAATCAGGGATAGTATATCAACTCCCGAGAACTTGTTGCTGGGTTAGTTGATTCATAAAGATAGTAGATACTAAACTACAGAGCACAAATTTGGTTCGGGACATAAAAAAGCACACATAGTGCAGGACAACCGGTAACTTGGCAATATCTCTTTTGCGAAAAAAAGTTCCTAGACGGCATAGGGGGCGCTTCATCCACTGAGTGGATGGAGCGCACCCGTAAATTTTTTAGCAATCGCGCTCACTGGCTCCACTTACCAAGAACGAATCCAACGCAGAATGCAGTGTCTCCGATAGCGTACACGCTGCCGTATACCGATGAATGCCGAATGTCGACGAGATACCCTAACATGGGCATCATGGAAGAGTCAACCATGCCGATGGCGAAACCAATTCCAGCATTGGGGACAATTAGGTGGTTCACGTTCTTCGCCATAGGAATCTGCAAGCGGGAAGGTGCATTTCGAGAAAAGCGTGGTCACCATGCAAGTTTGCGCACGTACTTACGCATACAAGACAGATGCCAATTATGAAGAGACCCATCATGGAGGACAGCCACCGGCCGAGCTTGTGGCCCATGGGACCGAAGAGGTTCGTGCCGACCAGGTAAGAGATGCTGGCCGGCAGAAAGACGGCGCCTTGCTGCCAACGGGGCGCCTGCATAGTGTCCATCAGCCAGAGCGGCAACGAAGGCTCCAGCACTGCAATGCCCAGGTTCGCAAAGGTGATGGCTCCCGCCGCAGCCAAGATGTACGGGTCCTGGGCGAGCGCCTTCAAGGAAGCGCCCTGCTCGATGTCCCGCCGCATCCTTGGCCGCAACACCACCAGCTGTAATACTGAGAGAAGCGACATTGCGGAAGATCCGGCGCATATGCAGAGTGTGCTCGATAGCTAGCCTCGCCTCATGCTCAATAGTTAGTCTCGCGATTACGTGTCATTGCTGCTGCCTGGGATCGTGCCAGTTCAATGGACAGATTTGAACGAAGCCCCTCGGGCACTCACGGCCGTCCAGTAGCGCTATGGCTGCGAGCACAAGGAAGGGGGCGCTCTTGCTGACGAACTCGTACATGACGCCCCCGAACGGGGGTCCGATCATGACTCCCAGGGCCAGGCCGCCCATTGCGATGGCCATGGCGTTGCCACGCTCCCGGTCATCAGGATATTTTTCGGCCAGCATACCCATGCCAGCCACGCTGGTGCATGCCGAGCCCACGCCTTGCAGCGTACGCGCCAGGAAGAGTGTGGCGTAGTTTGTTCCAGCCGCAAAAACTGCGCCAAACTGTGCGTCATGAATCAGCGCAGGAAGGGCCCCGATTGGTGGGCCAAGTACTCACCGAGTGTCGACACAAACATGATGAGAAATCCAGCAAACATGGGCAGTGAGTAACCGACGCGGTTAGTAAGCGGTCCCACGACCGGGTTGACGAGCGCCTGGACGACTGGCTTGGAGGCGAACATGATGCCCACCTCGACATTCTCGTTATTCAGCAGGTCGTGGCGGGTCTTCATCTCTTGGGGGCTCAGCGTGCTTGACGCGGGTCCCGGCTCGGGCTCGGTCGGTGCCGGCGGCACTAGCGTGCGGCCGGGCACTTCCCAGTCACTGCTGTCCGTGGCCTGGGGTGGACTCAGCAGAAGTGCAGGTCCGCCATCAGCGCCGCTGTCGTTCTTGGCCGCGGGTCGGTTTAGTTCGTACAGGAAGTTGGGGATGATGGGCACTGCGAGGAGCGCATCGATCGGTGGGTCTGAATCGATAGGGCGTGCCCCACTCCCACTCACCAACGGTGGTGAGCAGCATGTTGTCCAGAAGCAGGGCCACGGCCACGATGAGCAGCACGAGGCGCCTCGAGTCCCGCCAGCTGCGAACCACGTCCAGCAGGTGCATGGCCGATCGATCAGCTGCGGGCCCACCGAGCTCGCAACAGGTGCGCTGCAACAGGTGCCCGCGCTCACGCCGGCCTGCCCCACGGGACGCTGTCGCCGAGCTGACTGAGCCCCGCGGGGCCCCACGACCCCGGGCCCTCCGACGCCGAGGGCGACATCTGCCGGCGCAGCCCCCTCCAATCGAACGCCGCCGTTGGACCCCCTCCCCCCTCCCGGCGCCCCGGGCCCCGACTGCACCCCATCTGGACAGGGGCGCCTAACGAGCTCACCGTGCTCTGTACATGGTCTTAGCATGGCCAGTCAGCCAACCTGCTACGTCATCTGATCGCTTGCCTATGAAACAAGCTCATGCAGTGACATACCACGGCGGAGCCAAGCAGCAAGTCGCAGTCTCATTCGCTACTCGTGCCCAGAGGCTGGGCCAATCGATTAGAGGTTCCACTCACGGAGAGCTTTCCGCGGCTTGCAGAGCGGGGGACTTCCCGGCGCGAATGACATCGCATACCGGAACACGCGGCCTGCCAGCGCGAATCGAAACAAAACCCTTTTTGAAAACCGCTCTTTTTGTGCGCCCAGCGTTCAGCAGGCAACCTCGGGATCGAGAAGAAAAAAAACGGTATAGCAGCAACTTTATATGTTACAACCACCACTTTCCGTTTATCATCAGATAGAAAAGTGCTCCTCAACTTTAATTATCACGCATTTCAAACGAGTGTTTTCCTTGGAGGGTACACCCATATATTGTGGATAAACTTAATGGTGTCCATCTTGCGCCCAAGCAATGAAATACTTTCTTGCTTTGTTCAATGTCTCTGCTTGCATGCGCTACTGATTTGGCTAACGACACTTCACGAACTTCAGTTCCCCTCACATCTTCTTTTTCCTCGAGCATTGAGCGTCGAAATAGACCTCCGAAAAGCGAAAGAAAGAAGTGACAATTCGTTATAGACCATTAAACTTACAACGATAGTAACAGACTTCCCAGACAAGCGCTCAATTCTATGGTATATAGAAAATGATCAGCAAACCATAAAGATTATAATCATTTTACATAGAAGTTCGTTTGTAGCTACAGTTTTGAGATAGTAACTATGTTTCAGTGGCCGAAATTGTCATTTTTGTCTAAGTCATGAAAAGAAAAGCGACGGTGAACGAATAGACCACCATTTACCTCTTTCCTTTGAAAAGAAAAACAACTGCATACTTGACACATATCGACCCCTAAAACCGTCTCAGTTTACATAACGCAGCAAAGGACGTCGATATTGTCTCAACGCGGATGTCTACACCTTTTTGTTGCACGCGAGATCACCGGCCCGGGGTCCCTCCTCACAAAAAAAAAAGGCGCGAATCTCTTAACGAATTATAAAGTCGGCCGACTGAAACGTGATGAAAGCACCGTCGTTTGGGAGCAAGAACGATTACATTGTTGAGTCGATTAAAGGTATTTTCGTTGCCATATGCAAAAAAATAACGAAAATGTGCTAATTTCGCTCCAAGTGCATGAGACGTCTGCCCGAAGGCATGCAGTGTGCTCTTTCGATCGCGTTTCAGTAAACTGGACACGAATGCTGCTTGCCGTGGTCGCTGCCGAAGAAGAAGAAGAAAAAAGAAAAGGTGGCGTGTGCAGTGCGAGTGTCTCTCAAAGCTAATGGGCCTGGGGGAAGTCGTCAATCAGGCGCGCCTTCGCCGTAAACAAAGAAACAGGGGAGTGAATGTAAGCGATTCCGGAAGGCGAAACAGTTTACATACAGAGCAGCAAGAAGTTTACTCTCGTCTATTGTGGCCCAAATCAAGTTGTTTTACTCATTCGCTCACCGATGATAGGCTTTTTGTGCGTTCTTATGTCGCGTCTTTCTTGATTAGAACTAATTAATACTGCGTCTAACAAAAAACGAGCCCTTGAAAATTCTACTTTCCTTCTCTTCGTGTCGTGTCAAGCTGCGCAGTGTGTAGCTTTCAACGCTAGTTACTGTATATAAATATATATATATATATATATATATATATATGACTTTACATGGAAAATAATCAAAACAGCAAAGTAGGCAAATTTTACTATGTTGTAACATAGCCTCGTAACAATTTCTTGCTTGTGAATATGTGTGACTTACGTGCTTTGTAACTAGGCTATGATATTTATTATGTGTTTTATTATGCGCAAAATATGATGTGTATTTCTGCAGTGATGCTCTCTTTTCTTATTTTTCACTAACTTCTCTGTTTAAACTATATGCTTAGCCATTATGACATATTTGTTGTATGTGCTCTGAAATGATGTGTTCCAGTAGTGAAGGTTCGTTTTCTTGTGTTTCTCTTATGCACATTTCTGTTTTATATGAGTCAACTCCACTCCTGTAATAGCCCGCAAAGGGCTGACAGTATCAATAAATGAAATGGAATGAAATGAAATGTTCGTTTCCCCAGCGCGCAGCCAAGAGTGACTACTGTCGAAAGTGGGGGGGGGGGGGGGGGCTTTCGCTCTTTTTGCCTCCCGGCTAGTACGCTTATGGCTGTAGGGGGGGGGGGGGGGGGGGGCTCGCGCTTTCTTTGTTTCCCGGCTAGTACGCTTATGGCTGTCAACGCGCACGGTGGAGTGCCGCTGTCACTGACAGATGCGCTTTCCTGTCGCGTGGCCTGCATACTTCGCCTATACTTTCAGACACCTCAAAAAGGCCGTGATACTCTAGAAAGTTTTTTTTTTTCACTCGACAATAGCTGTTACAAGCTTCAAAATAATGTCTTTCAATATTTTATGTCGTACTGTTGAGTGATACTGATTGAAAGCTTCAAAGTGTACGTTTCTATTTCCAGTCATTATTTCGGATTGCCGCAGCCGTTTTACATTCGTAAGGCAGGCATGCAGACGAGAATAATTGGTGCAAGATGTGTCAAGTCATAGACTGCACCTCAGCGTATCTACTTATTACCCCGAAATTTTATATGGCCCAACTACTTTATTTACGTTTGACTACAATGAAAGAATGGCTTCTTTCGTTGTGTCTGGCGGTTTGTTGTGTGCGCCCCATAATAATGTTCGTTAAGGCATATAGGAGCGCTACCTGTAGTATAGAAAGGCTGATGGGGAAGTGCTCGTTCATCATTGTGTTAGATTGAGTCAGTTTTTTTTTCCACACCGTTTTGATAGCGGTGATGTTTCTGACCGGAAGTGATTCGAGGGCCTGTAACGATTGCTGTAGTGACTTAGGAGGGTCACGTTAAATTATCTTTGTTTCTCTGCGTATATCTTAGTTTTATTTTATCGCATCATGCTGCTCAATTTAATTTTGCAGGTAGATTCACGAAGCGTGTTTTTGGTTCTCTTTCTGATGCCACGTTTCAGTCTCCTTATTCTACCTTTTTGAACGAATGGCGTCGCGCGCTATTCGTGGATTTTTTTTTTCTCTCGTCAGAATATGTCGTGTGACGCAGTGCCGTGAAATGGTATTAAAACGAAAGCAAGAATCAGCTCGTCAAAAGCTTCAAATGCATGCGTGCTTCGTCTGATTTGCGGATATTGGCTACAATAGTTTTGTTTTGCTTTGGATTTTAAACCCTTATGGTAATACATGTCATTAATAACATCTGTGCCATCCCCATTACGTGAAAGGCGATCACTCGTGAGCTAAGCGTTCGATCGAGGATATTCCGGCGCTTGTCTTCGTGCCTTCTTCGTCGTCAGTGTCTAGTGCTTTTTTGTTGTCGTTGATTCGTTTTATAATCGTAAACCCCTACCACCTTAGGCAATTATTAGTGCTTCGAAGGTGATATTACTTGCGGCGACTTTTGAGCGGGTTGTTCGTGCTGCACAAAGAGGCGATCCCGAAACCACAACTCCTGCTGCTAACAATTCAATCGCTTTACAAGTTCCTCTTCGATGTCGTCAAAGAAACAGCAATAAGAAATTTCACGGGCATTGCTGTACGCCGTTGAGCACATCCGAGAGATTTGATGCAAAAGTGGCGGGGTGCCCTTTCATCGTAATCGAAATGTCAACGAGGGGACCAGGAGCCCACAAACGATGCAGGCGAGCGTGCCCATAACGACGGCGATTGTTTTATGTCTTTAATCAAATTATTACGTTCACCTGGTGATAGTTATTTAATTGGGAAAAGTGCTTTAATTAACTTTGTTTTGTCGATGGAGGCGGAAATGTTGTAGGCCCGTGTGCTCAGATTTGGGCGCACGTTAAAGAACCGCAGGTGGTCTAAATTTCCGGAGCCCTCCACTACGGCGTCTATCATAATCGTATGGTGGTTTTGGGACGTTAAACCCCACAAATCAATCAATCCATCTACTTTGTTTTGTTTTCTTTTCCTGCACTCACGTACAGCTCCGTTTACACATATCGGCAAAGTGAGTAGCAAATTATGAAAATTTGTAGCAATACAATCGTCTTCGGTCTGGTGGTAAACCGATCGTTGCTGCCAGTATCGCCAATTCACAGAGTACCAACACTGCGCAGTTAAAAATTTAAGCGCAGCTAAGACTAAACGCATTACACGACTGGCTATTCTTACAAATGCTAATCAAGGCCATCGTTTAGCCTCATTCATCATCGTGCACTGCTGGTCGGTGTCTAGTACAGGTTTACTCGCCCTTAAACACTGCTTGTCGTATTAACCGTCCAGACGGCACTGTTTATTCGCCGCTTTCGGGGGTCGTATGTGATGCGATGTTCATTTATTCTTTCCGTGTCTGCAGCTTCACAAGTCTAACGAGACGTGCATGGTTAAGAATGAAAAAAAAACTTGTGTGAAATGAAATTCCACCGCTTGGATCGATAGGCAGGTCAGAAGTCCGTTAGGAGCCGGAAATTGAACCAGACAGGCAGGAGCTCACAGCTGTGATGCGCGCCCACGCACGGTGTGTATGGGCAAGACAAATCTCACATTTCATAGATTTACGTGTCGGGTGCACCTGACACGAGCGCCATCTTTCGCCGATGATGGCTGGCCAGCACGCTGCGCAGGTTATGCGTTCGGAAATGTACTTCTTTTAATCACAAGAAAAGTAGTTCAGTAATACTCAAGAACTACAGAGTGTCATGACATTCTTCTGCTACATTTTATTGGATAATAAGACCGGCAAAAACACCCGGCTTAACATCTGTGCTCAAGCCTCAGATCAACCAAATTTTCACGCCGTCATTAATATACTCGTTTCTCACACATGATGAAGCTGCATTCAGTGTTGCCCAATCGGCCAGCAAATGTATGCAACTGAGGATCTCAATCACCATTGCACTTTCAGTACCAATTCTAAGGCTCTTTTTATACGCTGCGTTATGAACTTTTTGATGATTTGCTATCGTAACAAAAAGTGTCTCGCAAGTTAAGAACGCAAAATAGTTTTCTCAGTTTGTATTCCAACCCTGTTTTCACGCGCAATCTCTCCGTTTTTTTTTTGTTTTTTTGTCGGCGAAGATCAGAAGGTGCTATAGAAAGCCAACGGACAAGTCATCCCAAGCGACATGCCCGAGCATCTGGAAGAGACTTCGCGTCAGCGGCAGGGCAATAGCAACGCAAAATGTTCCGTTCCTCATTCGATTCCTCTCAAAGTATTTACAAGAAAATCGCTATTCCATTGATTCGCTCGCCAGTTGTGGTGTATACGACGAGTCGCAGAGCGACGATTCAAAACGCGCCACCAGAAAAAGAGCTGCACGCTGTTACCTTCGCGTTTTCCTATACGCGAAGCCAAAAAAGCTAACAGTGCTGGACTCTCGCAAAGCTACGCCGCATTCTGTCATTTCCTTCCCGGCGATAAAAGAGCGTGAAACGTCTTCTTTTCGCTTTCTTTGCTGCGTGTAGCGATGGCAACGCAAAAAAAAAATGCCTGTGGCTGCCAAAGTCGCTTCGCGATCGCTTCGAGGTTGACTGCGCAGCTTGCGAACACCGACTATAGCTTGCGTGCCCGCAGTGCTATAGTATCGCGCCTAAACGGCAGCCTGCCTTGCCACCCACAACCCTTCCGCGCCGCCTTACTCCGCAAAGAACTCGAGGTAGGGCCATTTTTTTTTTTTTGCCAGCCCAGTGAGCACCTCGTGGCGCGTTAACTCCGGCTCATTTGCCACGGGCCACCGCGGATTACCTCCTCATCGACCATAACGGTCGAGGGCCAAAACGCGAGTGAGGCCTTCCGACGATAACTCAGCCGCAGGAAGAAGGCACACTGTTAGCGTTGCATCCGACAATGTCTCAATTGTTTCAAAACACCCGGAATGATATGTACACCCGGACCGATGCTCGCAAAAAACGTTTCCTGAGCGAAAATTGTACGAATAGCCACTTGTCGTGTCGGACATATAAGTACATATGCTATCTGTTATATATAGAAATCATTGACACGAGGATCGTCGGTTCGATCCCGGCGGTGGCGGTCGCATTTCGATGAAGGCGAAATGGTAGATGCCCGTCCAATGTCAAAATTTCCGGAGTTCTTCAATCGTCTCTCATACCAGATCGTGGTTTTGGGATGTAAAACCCCAGATATATCATCATTGTATAAGAGTTGCATTGTGTTACATAAAGAAAAGACGTGAAAACGTAAGGGCTCATTTTTCTTTGTTAGACACAATATTAATGAGAACAGACAGTGATGCCAAAAAAGTACAGGGGATGTTACTTCTCATTTAAACGTGAAGAAATAAAAATTGACGAGACGTTATCGCTGGTAGGAAGCAGCGGGTTATCTTTTCGTCCACTATTATTTCTTTCATTATCATCATCACCAGCCTGACTACGTCCACTGCAGGACAAAGGCCTCTCCCATGTTCCACCAGTTAACCCGGTCCTGTGCTTGCTGCTGCCAATCTGTACCCGCAAACTTCTTAATCTCATCTGCCCACCTAACCTTCTGTCTCCTCCTAACCCGCTTCCCTTCTCTGGGAATCCAGTTTGTTACCCTTAATGACCAGTGGTTATCCTGTCTACGCGCTACATGCCTGGCCCATGTCCATTTCCTCTTCTTGATTTCAACTATGAAATCCTTAAAGCCCATTTGTTCCCCAATTCTTTCTGCCCTCTTCTTGTCTCTTAAGGTTACACCTACCATTTTTATTTCCGTTGCTCGCTGCGTCGTCCTCAATTTAAGCTGAACCCTCTTTGTAAGTCTCCAGGTTTCTGCTCCGTAGCTAAGTACCCGCAAGATACAGCTGTTATATACCTTCCTCTTGAGGGATAGTGGCAATTTACCTGTCATAATTTGAGAGTGCTTGCCGAATGTGCTCCACCCCATTCTTATTCTTCTAGTTACTTCAATCTCGTGGTTCGGCTATGCGGTTATTACCTGCCCTAAGTAGACATAATCTTTTACAATTTCTCTACATTATTTTACATTATTTTACAATATCTAACAAATTTTTACAATTATTTCTTTACATTTACATTAAAATTATTATTCATAACATACCCTTTGCCTTCCTTGCTATCACTGTCTGTTAGTTCTTATTAATATTGTGTTACATGTTACCGGCGTTATGGATGTTACAAGTGTTATTAGCTCTTGGCCCGTCAATGGCAAATCGCACTCATAACAGTATGCATACTTCTAGACTTATCGCACATGTGTTGTATTGTTGTATACGTATTGTATGCAATGCGTGCAGCATTGTACACCTATATTGTATACTTCTATGCGCATTGCTATATGACGCCAGATATTCAGCGACCGGCAGAAAACACAACTACGAATGCGCGTCGGCGGGGGGGGGGGGGGGGCGCCAGGGTACAAAAGGGCCACTCGATCCTTTCAAACACCCACACTTGCTCTCCCCCACACACACACACTAAAGTCGCACCAACACTCCCCGAGCCACGATGAAACGCTTATTCGCAACTCCCAAGACAAAATCCTGCTAACGCCCATTGCAATACTCCTGAACTCGTTCATTCATTATCTAGCCTGAATGACCTTACCAGACAACGGGAAGTATACGGAGGGTATATAACTGCGGAAATGACATTTCAACTTTTTTACTGTGTCCAAATTTGTTGACTAGGCATGCAGAAGATTTTGTTTTCTGGGGGTGTTGATGCGCTATGATTTTGCGGCCGAGCGCACCACATGAAGCAATGCAAGGAGCAGAGAGGCTACTGTGTATGTTGGTGTCATTCGTATGCGAAACGCATGCCCAGAAGTGTTGCTAACATCCAGACCAACTTTAACGTTTCTATTGAAGTACGAAGAACAAAGGAGATGCGTATTTATGAATGTTCGCGAGCGAAAGCTCGTTCACACACATTTCAGGATCTACTTTCCCAACATTACGGGTATATGCTTCCACAATTCCGCTCTTTGTGTCCGAGCACTGCGAAAGTGCGGCGAGATAAATGTACGAATGTTCCAGTTACACTATAACTATTTAGTTCACGAAGCGGCGTTTTAAATGAAGCAACAGTGCATTTTCCCCCACACATGACGGCGAAATACGCACTGCCCCTTGGTGCCAGCTCACGTACCCTCGGTCTTACGCGTGACGTGTCGTGTGCGCCAGTGGTCTTGGGGGAGACAGTGCACGCTGACAAATATGTTCTATCGTAGTTATAATGGCTTGAGCATTGCCCTTCTGCGCAAGAAGGCCCCGGTTCAATCGAACCGTGGGCCATCCAAATTTTATTGAAAGGGTTGAAACGATGCTACACAGCAATAGCAGCAAGAACCGTCTTGTATGAGGCAAATACTTATTCGTGCTGAAATCGCACAGATCAAATCCAGCTTCACTGTATATAGTACCAGGAAACCTCGAGATCAGCCTTCTCTATGTCAGCATTGTATCACTCACACTGGCATTCTCTGATTTTCTTCTACTGGGCTACAGCATTGCTGCTATACCCTGACCCTATGTGTGTTAGTCGTTGCCTTCGCAGACATTTTAAACGGACAATGCGAAGCAGCGCTTCCCGTATTTTGTACGGGCAAACACTATCGAGTCGCCATTGTTTTCATTTTTACACCACGTTAGCACCCTGCAAAAGTGCTTAACTTCCAAGGTATTCTAGCTGTTTCTGCCAATTTCTTCAACCTGACCATCGTTTCGTAGTCGACATTGACATTACTATACCAATACCAATCAGTCATGAATATCGCTACCTGCTCATCGACAGGTTTACTCATTGGGCAGAAAATACGCCACGTCCAAACAGCTCTGTTGCAACGTTACAACGGCCACGGCATTTGTCACGGCATGGGTTACCCACTCCCAATGTCCTTCCGAAATGGTAAGTGACAGAGGAAACCAGTTCGAGTCGGTTCCCTTTCAAAAAGCTCCTGCACTTGCTCGGAACTGTCCACGCACGGCTACTTACCATCCCCAAACCAATGGCTTCGCGAAACACTTTCATCGACAGTTCAAGTGAGCGCTGATTGCTAATGGGACGTCATTGCAATGGGTCAAACGTTTGTCTCTGATACGTCTTAGTGTCTGGTGCCTCGGACATGCGGTGATCGAGCGCGAAGCTCGTCTATGGTACTTCGCTTTCTGTGCCCAGCGACTTTTTTCTCATCACAACCATCTTCATCTGTTCTGTCCCGTCACGAGAATGTGCACCTTGTTCGCGACCTCGTCCGAGTCTTACTCCATCCTGTTCCAGCATCCACGCCTTCCATTTCAACTTACCTTGCCAGCGCAACACACGACTTCTACGCTACGGACTCACTCTTCGGCCTGCTTTCCACACACACTAACGCGGGCCCTCCCCCGAACTGAAGAGACGCGCGCGTACACACGTCATGGACATGTACGGTAAAGCTGGTATATGATCGCACTTGAGAGACTGAAGCCGGCCTATACTACGGAAATACCTCTACATTCGCGCCTTGCGTTACAGTCCCGGATTTCTCGTATCCTGTCGGCATATGTCGGCGAAACCACTCATGAGTCGATTCCCTCGGACTCCCTCGGACTCAGATGGAGCCGTGAGTCTGAGTGAGTCCGGGTGAGTGATACATTCGCGAGTCTGAGTCCGAGTGAGTCCGGCCGAAGAAAATGTTCGTGAGTGTGAGTCCGAGTGTGTCCGGCTCAGGAAAGTACTTGTCAGTCTTAGTCCGAGTGAGTCCAAAGCTCAAAATGTTATTTCATGAGTGAGTCTGAGTGAGCTCCACAAGTTTTGCCAACCTCGGTGCTAACGCTACTTCACTCCGCCGAGTTTGATGGCGGTGTTAGCATTCTTCGAGCATGCTTCGAGCGCCAGCGGCATGAAAGCGATCGCTCATAGGAACGAAGACAAGGTCAGGCCAATCCGCGAAAGCTTAGAACATTTTTTTTTCTATATGGCATGAAGACCGAGGACACAAAGAAAGAACTGTGGCCGCCTCACGCCTTCTGGTGACAAACCTGAAGAAAAAGCGGAGCTGGGTGGGCTTTCTTATTACTCCTTATTTCTCTTTCTGTGTTTTCGCAGTATTTTTTATTTGTGTTGTTTTCTTTCTATCTCTGTGTTTGTTTCTATTTATCGCTCTTTCAATCTTTATTTCTCTCTGCTCCCTTTATTTCTCTCTCCTCCTTCTGCATCTTTCTCTCTCTCTTTTTTTTGCTTCTCTTTATCTCCCATTTTCTGTATTTCTTTATTTTTTGTGCAAAATCCTTAATTCATCTAATTCACTTTCTCTTTCTTTCTATTGCTTTCTTCCAAAACACACACACACTCTCTCTCTCCATTTGCTTGTCCTCTTTCTTTCCACCACTCTCGCTCTCACGTGTTTCCCGTGATCCACTTCACTGATCAGAGTTTCCGTTTAATGCTTGCACCTGCTGTACTCAGCAATGGGTCTTGCCCTGTGCCTGGGGCGCATACCCACACGGGGGTTTTCGGCGGGTACAAAAGCTTTTACTGCCGTCATAAACCAGTCCACTGTTAGAAAAACAAAAGCCTCGATTTCACTCCGGTGCTGGAACAGCGTGTCGTTCGCCCTAACAAAAAGAAATGAGAGAGAAAAATATTGTTGGCGTATCAACGTTTATCCATGACGATAAGGACGTGGGTCACTACGAAGCCCGATACCGGAAGTGAACTCTGTAGTTAGGTCAGCGGAAGCACTGGTTCAGCCGACAGCAGCGTAGTGCGGCCAGCAGTGCTCAGGCGAACTTACGTGCTGCTCTACAACAACTTGAGAATAAACAGTCATAGAAACGCGCAAAGCTTAAAAATGGAGCGCTGTCCCGCGTCGCTTGCGTTGAGCGACTATATACCTGCCTAAAAGTAGGCTGGGCTGTCAAGCCCTCACACTATAGCTGCTCGAGGGGCAGTGATTGATGCCCTCCCAAGTCGCGGCTGAGATGACTTCTTTCTGCGTTGGATGGGGGCTGGCAGCGCTATCCAAAGGTGTACTCTTAGATTGCGGACTCTATCATTTTTCTGCGGGCTTTCACCCCGCTTCGCGCACTCGGCTGCCACTACCAAGTATGTAATCCAACCCCAAGTTTCACAAAAAATATGGAGGACGCATCCTCAAATTATGAAACATTACGCAGTGAACGAGGTCGAAATGAAAAAAGAAACTGGAACTACGAGGACAAAGCTTCAGAGGTTAGCACAGCCAGAGGCTTCGCAATGTAGAACTGGGGACTACAAGAAAACGTGAATAATGGGCAAGCTTGAGTTTCTCCTCTAGCTATACGGAAAGATTCAGCGCGGCTTGCAGCAAGTTCTCACAGCGGACGCAACCATTTCGATCTCTTGTCTGCACCTCAAATAGTTTCACCATCTTCCGAAAAAAAAACAACTCGTCATCATTCTGCGCCAAACGCAATTGGCGGACGCGAACGTCAGAGTTCCTACTACTGTGCTGGCTTCACACAGCCTCACCAATTGCCAAGCCACGTTTTTCGACTTTCAATTTTTACTTCGCATTCGCTCTCATTTTATTACAGAAAAAAACGCGAACGCAAGAAGCGAGAAGTTCATTTCCATCCTTCATTATGGAAGATTCAACCTTTTGTATCACTGATGCGCTATCACCTGGTGTGCAGAAAAGAGAACGGTGCCAGCGTGCGCTACCAATCTGCTTATGTGAACACGTCATATGGTTACCAAACGAAACATAATAACAAAATTTAACGTCCCAAAACCACGATATGATTATGAGAGATGCCCTAGTAGAGGGCTCCAGAAATTCAAACCAACTGGCAGGGTCGTTGCCACGGGGTGGCACACCGGGCACGTCCCCACCCCTCGAAACTTTTTTCACCCGGGCATAGAGAGGGAAAAACGACCATTTCAAGGAGGTGCCCCTCCCGAAATTAGTAAAGTGCCCCCAACCCCGCAAAAAAGAGATTGCTGGCTACGCGCCTGCCACCTGGGGTTCTTTAACGTGCACATAAATCAAAATACCCGGGCATTAAGCATTTTCGCCTGAATCGAAAGCCGTCGCGGCCGCAATTCGATCCCGTGACTTTCAAGTAAGCTGTCGAGCGCCATAACTACATAGACCACTGTGCTGGGGTACAAACGAAATATCAGATTCGGACCTTTTTTAATTGATGACCCGATTACGTTGCGTACAATGTAGATCGAACTAATATAAGTAATAGCAGCTGGAGGTTAACGTCCCAAATTCACAATGTAATCCCGAGGGACGAGGTGGTGGAGGGCTTCGAAAATTTCGACCACCCGGAGTTCTCTTCAACGTGCACCTAAAGCTATAAGTACAAGAGCCTCGAGCGTTTTCGCCTCCACCGAAAATGTGGCTACCGCGGCCGCGATTAGATTCCACGACCTTCGAGTCAGCAGTAGAGCCGTTCAAGCCACTGCCGTGACGGGCAACTATGATAAAAGTGGTCGCGGTAGCCTGCTAGCAATGCATCAGAACGTAGATTCTTTCAGGGCGTCAGTCAATGCAGATATGAAATTATTGTTAAGGTGTTCTGTTACCGTTGTCTACAAGACGCTCCTTATATGCATCTGTTGTCGTTTCTCAGCTTGTATAATCGTACAAGCTACATGATTATTGCAACCAAATGACTTCAATTTTTCGTCAACATTACTTTACTGTAGAGACAACTATGATTGCGCTTTTATTGATAGTCAAATGTAAGTTATTGTTCAAAAAATAAGGTTTTCTGATTATTCCCATACTGTCTTTATGCGGAGGTAAAATTCGTGAATGTCTACTGACGTACGAAAAACTGCAATATCATCGAAGGGCCGGAGCATGGGCTAGTTGGTTGAGCATTTGCGATGTGTGTTGTGGGGGGGGGGGGGGGGAGTGTCAGTGGCGTAGCCAAGGAGATGGAGTTAGCGGGGGTTCAACCCCCCCCCCCCCCGTCACTTACCCACCTTTTTTTCGTCGCTTCGTGCTGACTTGATTTAGAAACTAAGTGGTGCTGCTATCACAAATAATTCCTGGGCGTACAAATAATCCCTGGACGTAACAGTGTAAGTAACACCGCAAGAATCAGGAACGTAAAGCTGAATAAATACGACAAATTAAAAATATTTATACTGATTCGCATCATCTGTTCGTGCCTTTACATTGACATAACTGGAAGGGCACACCGAGCGATTTCTACAGCTATCGACATAACGCACAAGAAATACACAAATAGAAGAAACATATGGGTGGACGTGGACATGTTATCATGTAAAATTAAGAACAATACACATGGTAACCATAATTTTTTGGAAGAAATGAAGTAAACTTTATGCAAGCGATGTTTCACGCAACAAACAGACACATGACAAAAGGACTTGTTTTTGGGCTAGTTGGTGCATACTTGGTGCAGAAGACTGAGGCGCAAAAAACATATCGTGAAGCAGGGAGAGCAGGAGTCCTCTGCCCCAAGACACATGACATAGCGGAATACTGTTGATTATCTTTTTAAATTGACACGAAGATTATCCTGCACATTACATGTCATAATATATGGCACGTATGTCACCCAACATTTGCTAGAATTGTTAAATGCAAACTTGGGCTGTTACATTGCCATTCACACCTTTCGTATCCGCGAACCACAACTGAAAGTAAGTGCCACCGAAAAGCAAGGCAACGGTAGAGAACGGAATCACTCTGCCACGGTGTGAAAGTAATTTTCAGCAATATATCTTGTTGAGGATCGTGAGACGAGACGGCAGCTCATGAGGCCGTGCCGTGGTCGCGGCTTTTATTTGGGATGCGGGCGTAGGCGAGGTCGCAGCTGCAGCGTCCAGCCAGGCCAGGATGATGATGATGATGATGATGATGATGATGATGATGATGATGATGATGATGAACCTTCAGCTTTGCTGGCACTCGCCCACAAAGGGGGATCGGCCAAGAACCGGGCGGCAGGATCATCAAGTGTGCTAAGTCAGGCATTCAGGTAGTCTCGTAGCCGTAGATAATAACAATAGGCTAACAGGGTAATCTCTTTGTTGCCCTTATGTACTCGCACACAACAGAGAAAACTTCGCTGCGGCTATAACCTAATGTAATCCCTTCGAAGAATAGAATTATTTCCACGTTTATTTTTAAACCTAGCTTCTCGATTGGTTCAACCAGGTATCTTTTCCTTTGATAAGCATAACGTTGACAGGATAAAAAGAAATGATCTATTGATTCCGATTCCTTGCAAAAGAGACACAACGGAGATGCTGTTATAGTCCAGCTTTATGTAGGTAGTAATTCAGATGCGGAATTCTGCATCGTAATCTGGTGATTGTAGTTTCTACCTGCCGAGATACACACCACTGTTTGTTCCAGCAATATCTTAGATGTACGAAGTCTCTGACTTTATCCAATGATATTTTCTTCTATTTCTTTGTGCAAACAAGAATTTCTATATCTGAGTGCTGTTACGTAGGCGAAATCAAGTAAAATAGGTAAGAGTGGTCCGCTTAAAGATGCTTTGGCTAACAAGTCTGCCATCTCATTTGGATAAATCCCGCAGTGGCCAGGTATCCATAGCAAGTGAAATTTTTTTCAGGTTTTCTGGTAATAAACTGCTAATCACACTCAATAATGTCAAATTTTTTGCTGTAGATAGTGCAGTACATACTGAGAGAGAATCAGTAAGTATGACCACTTCTGATTCGCTTGCAGGAAGTTTACGAAGCGCTAGAATTATAGCAAATAATTCAGCGATGAATATAGGCGTGTAATCTGGTAATCGAACTGAGAAAGACCAGTTGAGAGAAGTACAGAAGATGCCTAGTCCAGCTTTTTCGTTCAATACGGATGCACCCATCGCAATAATGTTGTGTATGGACAGATGAGTCAAGTAATCTTTTAACCGAGTATTTAATTATTGAAGGGGCAGTTGTTTCGCATTAGAGGAGAAAATATCATCAAATTTAATTTCAAGTTTTGAATTAGGCGTCTTCGTTATGCCAATCTGATAAATATTCACATTGATAGGCTCTAGCAAAGCTTGAACGAACCTAATCTGAGGGGAGTGTAGTCTAGACCATTTTGTTCCAAAGAATGCGGTTGGTTCTTGAACAAAAACGTATGAAGCTTGTCGCAGAGGCGAATTGTATATTTTTAAGAAAGTTTGAACTGTAAGTATTCTAAACCGAGTTAACAAAGGTGGAAGGCGCGCTTCCACATACAAAACATTATTTGCCACAAATTTGGGGAGTCCAAGACACAAGCGGAAAGCTTCTCTTTCTAATAATATTAATTGTCTCATCTTGTAAGCCGCACTGCCTGAAAATAATACACACCCGAATTCCATAATAGGCCGCACATACATCTTGTAAATCATTATCAATGTACTCCTACGCAATCCTATTTTTCTGTTTCCCAATTTGCGTAACCACCCCAAGGCACGTGACGCTTTACAGCCAACCTCCTCTATATGGCTTTTCCAATTTAGCGTCCTATTATATACGATGCCTAGGTATTTCAGGAAATCAACCTGGGGAATGAGCTCGGTACGATACATCAGGGAAATGCTGACACGATCCTTAAGAGAGAATGACAGAAGCGCACTTTTTTTGACGTTCAATGATATATGGATATTGTCAAGCCATCCTTCTAGCATGTTCATGTAATTCTGTAATTTCTGATACAATGAGTGCAGATCACTGTTTGTTGCGAAGAAAGCAATATCATCTGCATATACGTAAATTTGTATATCCTGATGAGTTGGAATGGAACTTAGTAATATGTTGAATAACACCGGGGATAATACTGAGCCCTGAGGTACACCTCGTGTTTGCTTATATTTTTTAGAAGAGCATCCATTCAAGAGGCAATAAAATTCTCTGTCTTTCACAAACTCTGTAATCCATGCTGTTATATATTTTGGAAAGCGATAGTCTTGCATCTGCTGGATTAGGATAGGATATTCCACTTTGTCGTACGCTTTAGCTAAGTCTAGAGTGACTAGTGCGCAGTATTCACGGCGATGCCGAGCCAGCTGTATGCGACTTTCCAAATGCACATGTGCACACCAAATGGAGTATCCCGATCTAAAGCCAATTTGTCTGGGGTTTAGTATTGTATGTTCACTGATGTAGTTTATTATACGGGCATTTAAGACTCTCTCTACAAGCTTGACCAGGTTAGATGTCAATGAAATAGGCCTTATGTTATCCAGAGTAAACTCCATTTCCTGTTTCTTAAGTATCGGCATTATTTTGGAAAGCTTCCAATGTGCCGGAATCCAAGAATTTTTCAGTTAATAATTGACTATATTACGGATTTCATGTGGGGATATTTCGTATAGCACTTTAATCATTGTAGAGGTCACCCCATCAGGTCCGGGAGCAGCTGGCGGTAAGCTCTTCATCACATCCGCCAGTTCAGCTAAAGATATCTCCTGGAAATCACAATCCACCCTTAATTTCACCATGGACTTTGGCATAATTGTCGTAAACCTGGTTTGCAAGCCTTTAGCAATATTTTTCAAGAAATCAGAGAGTTCGCGAGAAGACATATTGTTGGAATGACTGCTTTCTGTCTGTGGAATCATTTTTCTCGCACGTAAAAACCTGAAAAGAATTTTCTTATTTTTAGACATAGACAGATAATTAAATTTATTCATATCATAGTCTTCTTTCGCTTTGCGCACTAGACGCTTAAAATCGGCGCCCATGAAATTATAATCACTCCAATTTTGGGGGCATTGGTTAATTAACAACTTTTTCCAAGCTGCTTTTCGCTTTCTATACCCCCTGACACATTCTAGATTCCACCACGGGCTAAAAGATCCCGCTGTGTTCGAGTTTACAGTAAGCGTTGAATTTTTTAATGATCGTTTCAACACCGCACATAGACTCATAGCCCTATAAGGTCTTCCTGCATTTCCTCGCGAAAAGTTAACGTAGATTTTAAGTCTTTTTGTAATTGAGCATAATCTACGAATGAGCCAACTTTCCCTGCCAAACTAAACCTCGGGAACTTAATTTCAAACGTAATGGGAAGGTGGTCGCTGTTTGTAGCACAATCTAATATATTCCACGAGGATATGCTTACAGTGGAGCTGGAAAATGTTAAATCAATAGTCAATTTAGAGTTACCTCTTACAAATGTAGCAACGTGTGAGTTCAAGCAGGAAAAGTTATTATCAAGAGTTCATTCCCACAAACGTCTTCCGCATACATCAGATTTGAAGCCCCAAGACACATGGTGTGAATTGAAATCACCACACAGTACTATTTCTTTTCTGCATGAAGCTACCATGATATCGAGGCATCTCGTGTCTTGAACTCCTGCAGGAAAGTATACATTTGCAAAAGAGAAAGGCGAGCAGTCTGGTAGTGTTATGTCTAACACCAGAATTTCGTAATTCGTATCCATACACTGATACGATATCTTGGCTCTGTGACTAAATTTAGTTGATATTAAGAAAGCCAGACCGCCACCTCTACTCAGCCGATCCAGAAGGATTATTCGATAATTTTTCATGTAAACTTTTTTACCGTTAGCAAGCCAGGTTTTCTGAATGGCAATTATGTCGGGAGAAATTTGCGAAGAAATATATTGTAAATCTGTAGTTGCCGACCAAATAGACCAGCAGTTCCACTGCAGAATTTTTTGGGAACCTATTTTGATGCTATACCGGCAGAAGAAACTGCCTGATCGAGAATATCTTTTTTCAAGAAATCATTTTTTGAAAGGTTCTCAAAGAAGTCTTTCTTTGACAAGTATTTCTTGGATTTTGGGTTCTGAGAAGACTTTTTAGAAGGGGGAGATCTGTTACGTTTCAAAGTTCTTAGAGATTCTGTGTCCATATCTGTAAAGTCTCCTGAATCTTCTGTCACAGGTGCTGACTCAGCCTGAACTCTATTTTTTGAAGGTCCTGCTTTCGGAGAGATAGATCTATGATTGACTGTCTGATTTTCCTCCTCTGTACCCCTTGATATCAACAGAGCGTGCGAATCCCGATTTTGCACAGAAACTGTACCAATGATTTGTGTCAGCTGTTGTGTTAACATATCAGCCAAGGCTTCAAAAAGAGTAGCTGCCAGACGCTGCATTGCCTTTTCAGTGGACTTTTCAATAGCCTCAGTTATCGACTTTGCGAGCGATGCATCCATTGCCGCTGTGTGCCGGAATGTTATGCCTGCGTAACCTTTCGATCTTTCATGCATTTCTGCTAACGCCTCCCCCTTAGAGCAACGCCTGTGTTTTATGATTTCTAGAACACCCATTTCTCTTTCTTTTGCGCCACATTCAGCAGAGTCTGCAGGGTGCGCTCCATTACACAAGCAGCACTTCTGGTCATCAGATTTGCAATCGCAGCTGCCATGACTCTCTCCGCACAGACGACATCTAGCCTGTGATCTGCATCTTTTCATGCTGTGGCCAATCGCCAACATTTTGAGCACTGCAAAGGTTTCGTGGAAAGTGGTTCTACTTTGTAGATTAGTGGTCATGCCTTAATTTCTGTTGGCCTAACTCTTCCTGCAAAAGTTACTATAACTGATTCAGTAGGCGATTTTGTTTTATCAGTCGTTCGGGTGCATCAATAGACTGAAACTGCCCCAGCTACAGCAAATGAGTCAAGAATTTCTTGAGGTGCCAGACACGTATCCACCCCACGGACTATGCCCTTCGTACATGCAAGATGAGCTGGAATAAACGGGCTCACCGGCTGTGCAGCAAATTCAGAGCAATTCAGAAGCTCTCAGACGCAATCCTGGTCTGCAGAGCAGCACAGGATACCCCCTCGGCCGAACTGGCGGACCTCAGTAATCTTCTGGAAAAGCAACGAGGCTTTCTGAAGCTACACTTGTATCACCTTCGGATTCTTCATTGGAATGGAACCCCCATTTGTAGGAACCAGAGCCACAGGGACGTGGCTATCTCCACTGCGTAGCAAGGTATCGAGCGGCCAATCCTTGACCGGTAGTGAGGCCAGCCAAGGGGAGTGCCCTTGGCCGGGTGATGAGAAAGACATCAGAATATTCTGACTTGCCTGACCTCCAAAGGGCTGCAACAACGTTTCAGTTGAGAAAAACTAACAAGAAATACGAGGAATGAAAAGCAAACCAAATCTTAGCTAAAAGAATCCTGCCGCTCCAGGAGCCAGGCCATTCTCTGCGCGTGGCTCGCACCTCACGTGCCACGCGGCTCTTCTTTTTTTAGTGCGGCAGCTGGCCAAGACTGGCACAACGCTACAGTCTCGATGAGTTGACCTTGCGCCCTTACTGGTGGACGAAAAGTAGCGCATAGTAATTTTACCCAAACCGTCTTTATTACTATCCCCCACGATAATCCAGTGGTTATGGTGCTCCATTGCTGACCCGCAGGTCGTGAAATAGCATTCCTGTCATGTTTTCGATGTAGGCGAGAATGCTAGAGGCCCGTGCATTTCGATTTAGGTACACGTTAGAGACGCAAAGTGGTAAAATTTCCAGAGCACCCCACTACGGCGTCTCTCGTAATCACATTGTGATTTTCATAAACGTCTCTTATAATCACTTTGCAGCCCACAAAAGATCACAGTGTTTATGATGGAAATCAGCTTTTTCTCAGCGATTGACTTACCTTTGAGTGCTTCTAGAAAATTTGTCGCGTATAGAGCAGCGGTCTTGTGATTACACTCGTTGTGACTTCCGAAATTTTCGATCGCATTCTTCCGACATGTGAACGGAGAGGGAAGCAAGCTTGCACAAAGAACTTGGTGAGCCCCCTTGCCTGAACTGTATTTCCAAAAGGCACACATGTCTTGCTCCCTCCTGATATTTGGAGTACACCAGCAGCCAGGAAAAGATTTCTTTCTATAGTGAGTTTGGAACTTCAGTTTATACACACCAAATGAGAGAACGATGTAGTTAGCGCCGGGTTCCCATGTCGCCATTAGCAAACGTCGTCTGCTCTCGTCGTGCTGCAACTCCTGGCATCTTGGCCCACTAAACACGTAAAGACCAATGTCGTCGTCAGGAATCGTGGTTATCAGGCATGCATCATGCTCTGGTCGGTCTTTAGGAGTTCTTTCGGCCCACGAGTCGTATTCAGGCAGTGCAGAACTACAGCTGGGAACCGTTTATCCAGACGCTGTAGCCTTTTTGCCAGTTGCCGAATGTGCACTGGGAGCAGTGTAGCCTTTCGAGAAATAATCATCAAGCGTTACCACGGCGTTTCGGCGTGGCTATCGAGTCTCGCAGAGGGGCACTGATTAACACAGAACACGAACTACCCAGCAATACGGGTAGGCAGCGTATTTCAAGGGTGTGACTTCACATTGCTAGGAAGCAACGCTCTCAGCAAAGCTTGGGCAGTTCCACTTAATGCGAGGAACGAGAACTTTACCGACGATACATATCGGCTGGTAAAGTTCCACCTTGGGTCTAGTGGCTAAGGTACTTGGCTGCTGACCCACAGGTCGCGGGATCGAATCCCGGCTGCGGCGGCTGCATTTCCGATGGAGGCGGAAATGTTGTAGGCCCGTGTACTCAAATTTGGGTGCACGTCAAAGAATCCCAGGTGGTCGAAA
>WOVY01000525.1:0-2500 GCA_013436015.1 Rhipicephalus annulatus | reverse complement strand
CTCTTGACCACATCCGATGTCGTTATTACTGGCCTGGCCTTTCTTCTTGCGTCGCGTGGTACGTCGGTTCCTGCTCCCCATGCCAGCGTCGTAAACTCCCTGCGTAAGCACCTGCTGGACCTGTACAGCCAATTTCGTGTCCTTAAATGTCATTCGAGGTTGTAGGTGTTGACCTTTACGGGCCTCTTTCCGTCACATCTACTGGCGAACGGTGACCACCGTGGACCGCTTGACACGCTACGCTGAGACGTCCTCTGTCATTACAGGCTCAGCTTTGTGAGTTGCTGACTTTATTCTTCACGCCATAATCCTGTGTCATGGGGCTCCTCGTATACTGCTTAGTGACCGTGGCAAAGTGTTTCTGTCACAAATGGTAAATGAAGTACTGCGCGCTTCTGGAACTACTCACAAGACAGCTTCAAGCTACCACCCTCAGACAAATGGTCTCACAGATAGATTTCATCGAACCCTTGCTGACATGATAGCCGTTTACGTCCAACCCAATCACAAAACTGGGTTACTCTTCTACCATTCCTCACCTTCGCCTACAACAACGCCGTTCAGCGAACAGCTTGCTACTCACCGTTTTACCTCATGTACGGACGTACCCCTGCTACCTCTCTCGACTTCTCCTTTTTTAACAGCCATTGGCAGTCTTCTAGCGAAAAATGCATTTCCCGCCTGGCCAAGTCTCCCCATCAGGCTCACATCAATACAGCACGAGCGGAAGATCATCTATGATGCATTTCATCGCGTTGTGTCTTTCCGACCTGGTGACAAGGTGCTGCTTTGACACATATTCACATTACTGCATGGTCTCTGTGACAAATTCCGACCGCGATTCATCGGGCCATGCATAGCTTTCGAACAGACTTCGCCGGTAAATTATCATGTGACACCACTTGTCGCCCCAACAGGCCACCGTTACCGCATCACCAAGATTGTCCATGTTTCTCGCATGAAACCTTTCACGCGACGTTCCTCGTCACTTTGATTTACGGCGGCCAGGGTGTCCGCTTGCAAGTAGTGGGGGAATTAGTGTGGGCGTTTGTTATTTACATCGTCCTCACCACTGCATGATCATAATCCCCATCATCCGCTTGTCTCTTTGTCGTCCTCGTCGCCACTGTGTGTCATCATCATCGTCATCGTCAGTGTGCAGGCTTTGTCTGTTCATTTTGCGAGGTCTTGCCAATATATATATATATATATATATATATATATATATATATATATATATATATATATATATATATAATAAGGGAAAGAAGTGTATACCTAAGGGCTCGTTTTTCCGTGTTTTTAACACAATATTAATGAGATATAACAGACAGTAATGCCAAGGAATGTACAGGGGAAGTTATTAAAACCAATGGAACGCAAATAAGAAGAAAGAAAAGTGGATGAAAAAATAACCAGCCGTGAGCAGGAATCGAACCTACGACATTCGAATAACGCGTTCGATGCTCTAACCACTGAGCTACCACAGCGGCCTTCCCCCCATCCACTTTTTTGGGTTTATATGGGTACATTCCTTGGCATTACTGTCTGTTCGATCTCATTATATTGTGTCAAAACACGAAAAAACGAGCCCTTAGGTATACACTTCTTTCCCTTATTTCATTGAACGAGGGTCTCGTAATGGCAGACTTGGTGTGTTTAGGTTGTATAAGAGGGACAATTAATCAGCTGCCCGCTCATAATAAGTTCACGTGCTACGTGACGCCAAACATGCGCATAACAGTGTTTTCAAACTCGTCGTTTGGCTTATAGATGGCGCTGACTGTCACTCCTACTTCTAAATTCACATATAAACCCAGAAAAGTGGATGGGGGGAAGGCCGCTGTGGTAGCTCAGTGGTTAGAGCATCGAACGCGTTATTCGAAGGTCGTAGGTTCGATTCCTGCTCACGGCTGGTTATTTTTTCATCCACTTTTCTTTCTTCTTATTTGCGTTCCATTGGTTCTAATGACTTCCCCTGTACATTCCTTGGCATTACTGTCTGTTAACTCTCATATATATATCTATATATATATATATATATATATATATATATATATATATATATATATATATATATATATATATATATCCGCTTTGTAAAATAAAACACTCTACGCCATTTTAGTTCTTTAGTTCCACATTGCAATTCTAGCGAAACAAATAGTCCCTGCTGTATATAACCGGGGTTTCTTTTTGATAAATAGCTTTATCAGATATCTACATTTTTGTTTGTTTTCGCTTATGTTCCCACTCCGTTACAAAGCAGCGCCGCTGCAAATGGAGAAATTGGCGCTACGTGCAACGTTACCAGAATAAAAATGTAACGTTGGCTATATGCACATCTCCCCAAATTGTCGTCACTAAGTCACCAAATGAATTAAAATAAGAAAAAGCCTGTGGATGTGTTGTGTGCTCGTGGCATCTCTCGGCGCCCAACAAGTAGCGACAATAATTCTACGCTGCGATGCGACAATAGATAGATAGATAGATAGATAGA